>JBBPDB010156931.1:0-13814 GCA_037974465.1 Brachypetersius altus
TAAAGATTATTATATTTTTAAAATAAAGGTTGGGGACCACTGCTCTAGGGCTATCAGACAAGCTTCATTCTGCTGTCGTCTTCGGGTATTTTGTACATTTATAATTATTTGTGAAACTGAAATAACAGTAAGCTGGCAAATAAAAAAAATGATCTCTCCATAATTTTTTTCTTTGTTTAGCGGAGGGGGGAGTCACGTGGAAACCAAAAGGTAGATCATTTGCGACAAACACAAAAATATGAATGGAAACGGCTCAAGGACAGATTTTTTTTTTTGCGATACACCAAAACCAGAACCCACGTTTGTGTACACCATTTTATCGATAAAAAGCCAGTTGAATGGAAACAGGCTGGAGACAGCAAATTTTGCACATTTTTTTAACGCATATTCTGTTTGTTGATAACAAAACGTCGCAAAACAATGGATGGAAACTTGGTTACTGTGTCTTTTAGTTTTTTTGCTGAGAAGGGCCATAAAGTATCCAAGTCCAAATTAGTTTGTGCGACAAACGGTCCAGTTTTAGGAGCCATTCTTTTTATGCTTTGAACGGAACAATTATGTAGCTCTGCACCAGTAAAGTGGACAGAAAACACATTATTGGCTTTCACACAATTGAATTCAGCCCTTTAGGCCAAAGGGGAGTGAAGGCTTCAAATTATTGACATCTAATTTAGGCATTACAATACTTTGTTGAGTTAAAAGTAAAAATAGAATTATTAAACAGTATACAATTTTGCTACTGTGCCCTGCAAATGCTTCCAGCCGCTGCGCATGATGGCTGTGTTTCTGCCGCTTCCTGATCAGTATTACTGTCTATAATGGTGTTGGGAGAAGAAATGATTTTACCCAATTATTTCTGCTTATAAATGCACATCAAAGTAAAGCTTTGCTGCATGTGTACTAATCGAGTCTGTAAGTTTCTCACCATATTGTCAAAAAGGGGGGAGGTGCAATATCATTAATACTACCCCCCAGTGAAATTTAAATAATATAATCAGCTAAGATGCTGCTAAAGTGGTTTGAAGAATATGTGGGAGAAACAGACAAACAAGAAAACTGACCAAAGTATGGGAACCAAAACTGTGTCATTAGCTCTCAGTTTTCTCGTTAACAGGTGAAGGCGCTGTTACCAGTTCCAGTGGAGGAGACTGGGTGGTGATAGAGGACTCAGACGAAAGAGGGGGAACCAACCCATTCCAGCTTCTCTTGACGTCATCAACAGCCCGGAAGGTCCAAGGCCGAGTGACATGGACACACATCTCGCATTGCTGACGAGAACCTCAGCCAGAGGAGGATGAAACAGGTCTTCCTGGGTCTTCTGACCCTTACCCTCCTGGTGGCAATGCTCGCCACAGGAGAAGGACAAACTGAGCAAAATATTTTGAGCAAAAGAAATATTCAGCTAAATGTTGTTATAATGTGGTGTGTGCACTAGCCATGCCAGTGCATGAACATATGCTTCCTAATGAGTCTTGTCTGGGTTTATCAATCTTTTCTCACAGGGTTTTTGTTTTAGTTCTGGTTTCAGCAGTACGTGCTTAGATTCTACGAGAAAGGTGTGCTTTTTATGATTTACCATATAAGTGAATTTTGCGGGTCATATACAAGGCATTTAAATTAATGCATAGTTAAAATTGGAGCACTGTGTGTAATAGCACATACACTCATACAGGGCCTTATTGTAAGCCTCAAATGTTGAAGAACATTCACTCTTTCCAGATTTAGGAGCATCCAAGGAGCATTATTGTTTGTGTATGGGAAATAGTCCAGACTATTATTTGGGTAAAGAAAAATTTTAACGTAAATGTTGGGTTGAAAATGGTACTGTATCTAACGGAACACACACACACATCAAGTAAAAGTTACAGTAAACTACACATACACAGGACATGGGATGATGTCCAGCTTGGAGGGGATGGTCTCTAGTTACTTATCCCCATAAAGGTTCTTGTTGCTTTCTCTCTGGGTCGACCTGAGGAGGATGGGTTTCCCTTTTGAGTCTTGGTTCCTCCTGAGGGTTCTTCCTGCAGCTGAGGGAGTTTTCCCTCGCCTCGGTCACTCACTAGAGGCTCGGACCTGGACTTTGTAAAGCTGCTTTGTGACAACTTGGTTGTAAAAGCACTAGATAAATAATCTAAATTGAATTTTTTCCAAGCTAGAAAAAGGGTAAAGAGAAACATGGACAAGGTTCCAGGCAGGTACAATGAGTATGTCCTAGGTAACCAGGGGACTACTCCAGGACAGTATAGGTTTGTCTTTGCTTATAGGAGCAGGGACAACCATAACTATGTAGTAGTGGCTACAATTAGAGAAGCAGTTCTCCTAAATAGAGCTTCAGATTTGACATTAGCGAAAGAAGTCATGTGCAAGGTGTTAAACTTTGAGTTGTTTTCAAATTCCTGACTATAGTGATATTACAGATATCAAGCACATGAGGGACACATTTCTATCTCCTATACAGGCACCCAGTACATTCTTAGACCACTCAGGTTAGGGGTGGATTTTCTATTTTAACTGTGGGAATAATTGGCAGAGTGATCATGTTTTGAGCTTATGGGTTTTGTCTCTGTAGTACAATTTAGTCTTCTACAGAAGCGTGCGCAACACAGAACCATACTTTTGTGCATCATTACATTACTGAGAGATATTGCTTCAGTTCAGGAGGTTTCAGAAGTTGAGGGTGAACTAAGTACACATTTGTTTCTTTTCAATAAGAAATTACAAAAAGGGGGGAACGGTCAGGGAAATTTATTTATTCTTTGCAGAGGAATAAGAGGAAATCTGTATTCAGATGACTAGTTATACTCATTAAGGGTGATTCGGTTGGCTTATTAAGATTGCAGAGTTTAGGGCACAGTGACATGATTAAATCAAGGTTGTTATTTTGCGTAAGCACTGTTTTCAAGCTAAAGAGTTTAGATTGTTTTTAGACCAGAAAGCACTTCAGGATCGTCACCATGGGGACGCGCCATGGTTTCTGCCCATGTTTGATAATGGTCATTTTGAAAGTAGAAGTCCTCGGCGAAGGACAAATGGGTTGCGAATAGTTCTCTCCATCTGCAGATGAAATAAAAGCTTTGTTTGGGAGAAGACTTTGTTTTGGTGATTCTCGCACCACCACGACAGGTCCTATGGGACCCGCAGGAACCCGCTCCCAACACAGGGCTCTACTACACAACCTTTCTTGAAAGGAGGAAAAACCCTTTGAAAACAGCTTTGGAGAGGACTCCAGAACCAGCAGACCTACCACTTATTTGGCAAAACAGAAACAAAAATCCAGCAGCAGTCAACAGCCAAGGCCAATAAACCATCGTAATTCAACAGGGATGGTTACCATCATTAACACAAGGTTCTTTAAATAATTGGCAAAACAATTTTAAGGTCTCTAGTTTGGAGGAAGTAAGACAAGTGCAGAACGCATTAGCACAAGACCCATTGCAGAAGAGTATACACATTAAAATTGAAAGGCCACCTTAAATATTTTAAACATATGGTCTTTATTGCTTTAAATGGAGGTGCCCTTAATACAGTCAGTCAATTCACACACAGTACAGTAAACCCAAGAGGGTTTAGACATACTTTAATACAGGATATTATTAAATAATTTCATTAACCTCCTAGACCATAGTGACCCATGGGTAGAGATGAGGAACGTCTCTTGATGGCTCACAGGGAAGCTTCTACCACAGGGATTCCTAGGACAGCCTCCAGTGGCTTGAGGGGTTCCAGTACTTAAAAGGAAACTTCATTAGATCATGCAGAACCATATTATGAGAAAGCCATTTATAGAATATTCATTAGGCAAGCAAACCTTGTAACAGCCACCAGCTACAAGCCACTGCTTAATCCTTGATGGTAAGTGGGCCAAGCACAACAGGCTGGGCTATAGCTGGAGATTTTTGCAAGCATCAGAATCTGTCGGTTTTAAAGAACAGAAATCAAAGCTCATGAATACAGACCTCTTCTGGTTTCCCTTCTCTTCCTGGCTCGGCACTTTGTGTCACAGCAGACACAGAGAGCACTGTCTGCACGGTTGTCAAGGAGCTCCCACCTACAAAGAAGTTCCCATTTAAAATTGCAATCAGTGCCATTGTAGGTGTGGACACCAAGAATTTCAATTAACTTTGTTAAACAACTTGCCTTCCATTCTTTTTATCGTACTGACAAGCTTTCCTGCCACCATCCAAGTCATTAGGATCCCAAGCCACAAGGCGGCAGTGGATGTAGACCTGAGCAGACAAAGTAAAGTGGCCTCATAGTCGCCCATGAACACCCCACAGTGCAGCACACAGCATGAACAATTACATTTGACCCATTTAACCTATTCGCCAAGTGAAGTGGGCAGTCTACAACAGCACCTATGGAGCAGTGTGTGGGAAATAGTACCTCACTGGTGTCACAGGTGGTCCAGAGATGCAAACCCACAATCTGCCAATTCCAGGGGAAAACTCCCTAACCAGCAGCTGCCCCAAGAAACCCATTTTCTGTTAATTCCCACTTACCTCTTCTCCATTAGCAAACATGAACGCTTGAAGATACAGTCTGATTTCAGAAGGGCTTTGTCTGGGTAAGAACCTCGAGTTACTCCTCTTGCTATCGACCAGACATCTAAGAAGCAGAAGTCACATCAGTGTCAGGTAGTTCTTCTAATAAAGCCATGGTGAACAGGGCTGGACTGGTCACAGCTCAAAGTGCCCAGGCCAAGTTTTTGTCCCAGATGGTGAACGTACTTACCCCTTGTTTGCAATTATAGGATACACCTCGCTGTCCTGGGTCAGCTCCGGGGTAGTGGATGCCACACACTTTTCCAACAGCAGAACCAGTGGCTGATGGGAATGTTGTTCAACAACAGCGGCGATTGGGATTAGAGAGCCCAAGGAGAATGTAGTCGACGTGGCCACATCACTGAAGTCAGCTGCAATCACACTGCAGTTTTACCGATACAGCTCACTTAAAATGACCACAACCAAAACATTTAACCAACCATCACTACACCTGAAGAGGTTTCCTCGCTTCCTATAGGGGAGCCTTAAGAGGGAGGTTCCCTCACTGTGAGGACTGGAGAAGGCCCCTTCTGATGCATCAAGCAGTGGAACGAACACCTCAAAACCAACCACTTTGGGGCAAATCTTTGTTAGCAGGCTTTGAAAAGTGTTGGCTGGTGAAAATTGGCCAACATTACTAAAGACAGCAGGGTGTATAACCATCAATCTAGATGTTTCCCAGTTTGGCTTAACTGAGTTTAATAGTATGGTATGGTTGTACTTATGCTAGCAGACAACATTGGTGAACACAAGAATTTCCAACAGCTGTACAATGTATTTGTATAAGACTTGTCCACCCACATTTCCTCCACCAAGAACCTGCCCCATAGACACCAGCTGACAATTGTAGCTTAACATGAACTTCACACATTTAGAACTTATTAGTACGCCTGGGTATATAAAGTAAGGCTGTACAATGTACCATCTGTTCATCATTCACAATACTGACCTCTGAAATACTGAACACAGCAACACGCAAAAGAGCCTTTCAGTGCTTGACAGGGTGACCAATCACAGCTCAAGTCAAGTCTTCATGAAAGCCAACATAACTAATTTTACCCAACAAAAGGTTAGTGAATCAGTGCATGAATGGGAAGAGCTAAACTGCTGTAGCCAGAATTAGGATATACATTTAAATAGATGTTGGCTTTGTGACCTCACAAAAACTGCATTGAAAGAATTTGTAGCTCATTTTCCATAAATGGACTATGGATCTTGGAGTAAATGCAGCTTTTGAAACAACGCAGACTTTAATCCATTTTAATTTCAGAATAGTGATGTGGGAACTTTAGTGCCTTAAAAATGTGTCAATCAACATGAAGCACTACTCGTGATCCCAACATTGCCAATATGGTGTAGCTCTATCAGCTCCATGAGAGAAATAAATTATATTCTAAACCAAATAAATGAACAGCATTGAGTGGTGCTTGCCCAACTTCCAGGGCTCAAAAGTACAGAAATAGAATGTAGTTTGTTAGTTTGCTGAGAATAAGCCAAGCGACCACACAGAGCTAAGAAAGCTTAGTTTACTTTTGATACTGTCCTGCTTTTAACTTCACCTTTCATGAAGCTCATGTGAAAGACCAAGTGTGCCCGTCCACTGGCCTGCAGCCGCACTGGGTCAAACACAGGCGGACTCCATCCAGCAGGCCTGAGAAAAAAATAAAAAAAAAAAGTCACGTCATTGATCTACAGACCAAAGTCAGACCCTGTTGTGTGCAGAGGCAGATTTCACCAAATGCTATTACAGTTCACAGCTACACACAACCTTTCATAAACACAGACAACAGGAGAGATGTTGGTCGTCTTTGACCGGGCCATCGACAACAGTTCATTTTCAAATACAAGTTCATCAGCCGTCACCTGCAAAAGAACAGACAAGCCTTCAAGAATCACATACAGTATATTCACTCCTGAAACAAAGCAATAACTAGAATAGAATACAGAGCAGAACAGAAACCTGACAAAGACACAAAATATAAATAGAGTACAGTAATCCCCTGCTTTTTACAGGGGTTATGTTCCAAGAGCACAAGTGTATAGTGAAAAAACTAATGCCCATTTTATAGTGTAAACCCTAAATATGACCCCAGGACACTTTAATTTCATCTTACTCACTTTAATGCATTACCCTTCAAGAAAATGTAAAAGGTAAACTCATTTCACTTGTGTGAAAAGAGCCAGAACAAATATTTGTTTGCAGTTTCCACATTACGGTGGGGATTTCCACATAAAACTGAGTTTGGCTCAAAAAAAGTGACCGAAACTGCGACTCTTGATCTGTATAAAACTGGGCGATTACTGTACTTAAACTATGGGCTAAAAGTACCTTTATTCTGCACAGTATATAATCAGTGTGTACAAATGGGTGGTTCCATGCTTTATAGTAAAGAATGGTGCATTGACTGGGGAGTCCATGGGGTGTGTACATATATTGCATACATAAGTACATTGAGTAACTGGGAGTATTAGATTAATGAATGGATTATTATGGTGTGCGCATACAGAGTACTACGGTAAGCGGGGTATTTTATGGTATGGCATGTGCTTTTGAGTGATTGTGAAGCAGGTCAAGCCAAAAGGCTTTTACCAGAATACTCCCTAGACACACACTAATACTCACTGTTTACTCCCTGATATACACACTAAACTATCCCCATAGACCATAACACTCTTTCACACTTACATTTGCATGAGTTATCCCTCAAGAAAATGTGAATTTCTGTGAACCCTACCAGCCTCCTGAAACGGCAGTCATCAAACCTGGTGTGAAATATGACCTCCGCCCCCCCAGGCCTGACTGATATGCTGGATGGAAGACAGTCACCCAGACGGAGCAACCAAGGATCAGTCAGGGTTTTAGACTCAGACTCAGTCCACCGAACCAAAATGGAGTTTTGACCACACTGCACCGAGACCTCTGGAGAAAGAAGGGCCACATCTCAGTCCAACAAGGCCTTCAGAGACAAAACCCAAAAGAACAGAAAACTTTTACCTCCTTGAACCCGAACCCAAGCCAACCAGCTGAGCACCAACACACTTTTCAAACAGAGCGCCATCATTCTGATACAGCAGGAAGCCATCTGAGAACATTTAAAGGTTCTCCAAGGTTCCAGCTAGTAAAACCACTGACAGCTGCAGCACAATTGGCTTAATTAGTGGGCGGAGCCTAATCAGAGCACCCCCTCCTGTCTGTAGGGTGTAGTGCTGACTCTCTGTTCAGTTAACTCACAGCCCAGTCACTCCTTGATACTCGTCTGTGTCTAAAAGAGTTTTGGATTTTATCAATCAGAGATTGCTCATTTACAGCTGTCTGTTCTAATCAGTGTTGCTTTTCATTAAAACATCCTTTTGTGCTTATGAATATAAACATCGTTGCTCTTGGAAGACATTGGAACAGGTCCCAGATGAGCAGTCCTGCTCTGGTAGACACTGGTCTACCTGTCTGCAAGCTACGTATTTCCACCTTCCGTAAATATGGACTTAAATAGATGGCTGAGAAATGAAATGTAAAACACACAAGATGCTTCTTATACCACACTAAGATGCTAGAACAGCTTGTCACAGGTTCTGCAGGTCTCTGGAACTGAACTGGAGGAACAGAACACCATTCTTGAAAAAAAATAGTTGGTGTTTTGGTGAGCGCTTTCTAACATCAGTCCAAAATATCCCACAGGTGAGAGGCGAGATCCGTTACTGTGAAGGCCATAGTGTTTAATTAACATGATCTTCACACCCAGAAGACACCTTGTGATCTGTGGATGGGAACATTGTTATCCTGGAAGACACTGATCAGAATGGAAATGTGGATCAGCCAGAAAAGCCTTGTAGTCTCAAGTCTTTGTGCTCGAGGTCAAGTCTCAAGACGTGTTTACAAACAGCAACTCTAAATGTGGGATGTTTGAGCTCTCAATGTTTGGAAGATATGCTAATTGGCCCCGCCCCACAATTACAACTGGCTGTTACATAGCAGGGGGCTGCATGCTGTGATATGCCCTCACCAACATGGAGGATTTGCCTTAAATGATCTTAAATCTAAATGTTAAATATGAAAAATATAACACTCTAAATGTGAAACTCCACAGTTAGATGGGGCTCGGTGACCCCTTTCCAACGACCCCTCGAAAACCGTTAGTATATGAAAACCGTTCAGCTTGGACAAAAGTAATGGGACACCGGGGCTAGGTTTTCAGGTTGTTGGTTTAAATAATTCCATGAAATGAACACTGTTTACGAGTTTTGACTCAAGTCACAGCACTGAGTCAGAGTCAAGTCTCAAGTCTTCAATTGTGCGACTTGAGTCCAAGTCTCAGCCTCGAGTCCCAATCTCCGCTCAGTGCCAACAAGCAGTGCTCCTGCACTTATGCTTTTGATATACTGTTAGTGTTTCTATTTTCAGCCTAGTGGTTAGGGAGTTTTCCCTGTGATCAGGAAGTTGTGGGTTAAATTTCCAAGACCGCTAGCAGCACCACTGAGGATCCCTTAAGATACCATCCTCACACACTGGTCACTTTCATGTCTGTGCAGTTTTTTTTCCTGAGACCAATAAACTTTCCTGATTCTATTGGAAGTTGAAGATTTATCTTCTTTCTTTCTCCACTTTAGTCCTATTTATACAGGACACTGAAGTCTGCATGATTTTTTTTTTTATGTTTCCCACTCTGTGTTTAGTGCATTGAGAGTGCCTTTAGAGGCAATTAGGCCAATACTGGGCATCAATCTTCTTCACAAAGGGCCTATTACACTGCAGATTCCCATTCTAACCAAGCAGAATGCCTATCTACTCAAGGGAAGACTGACCAATCAGTTAAACGAGAAGATTCAGATACTTTTGTTGGATTGGCATTAAGGCCTGCAGCCTTAATGCCATTAGCCTCATTAGATTGGTGTCCACTGTTAGAATACACCAAGCCTATAAAGAAACCCATAAAGCCAAAACACTTATAGGACAAGTCAGAATTCTCATATACACACCAAGACGACTGAAGCCGTGTGTTTATTTCTCATTCATGTTTACAGACAGACCGATAAAAACCCATATCTGAGCACCTTCAAAAAAAGGCTCAATCTTCTGTACACTATACATGCTGTTGGAGGAAACTGATGCACGTCCATAAGATTGTCAACGTTTACAGATGCAAACTTGTCTTCAGTCAACTCAGGTCTTCAAACCAATTCTGTTTTTCCTTTACTGTGAAGAGAAATCAAAACGGGCAGTGAGGAAGTCATAGCATCTCCAGGTAACGAACATCAGCACCAACCTCCTAGCGATGAAGGCCACCTTGAAATGCCTTTTCTTGAACTTCCCGTTATCATCAGGGGTCCCACCACAAGACTCTGGCCTGCTCCATGGAATTCTGCCAGCAGGAAACATTGGAAGCAATCGCAAATTAAAATGCATTACATTAGCAGGGTATCATGGTTGAGAGAACCGCCGGACGTATACTTCACCGGAATGCAAATCCCGCCTCAGCCGGCGGCCACAGCCGTAATCACAGCAATGGCACAGATGGTTCTTTGACGAGTCGTCTAAAAGTTGCCACCTGTCATTGAAAACACCAGCATAGCAGAAATCAACAGTAAAGCAGTTCTGGCTGAAAATTTAACCAAGAGAGGTATTTACTCTTCCAGGTCTTTATTATAGTGGCAAGTTTTCTTCTCTTCACTCAGGTTATCAGGGTCCCACACCACGAGTTTGCAGTGGATGTAAACCTAGTAGTAAAAATAAAAAGGCCAGAATAAGACTACGACTAACTTCAGTAGCCATCCTTTAACAGCACTCAGCCTAGAGGACCTGAAACTAAAGTTAATCCACTACGCTGTCCAACCACCAGCCCATTAGTATCAGATCTGTACCAACTGGAGCTTTAATCTTTTACTATGTATTCTTTTTACTTCCTACTATTTTTAAAGCTTCTTATTTTGATTGCATTCCCATAAAGCACATTGAAATGTGTATGATAATGCACTACATAACTGTAGCCAAATAATTAAAAACAGCATCAGTCAGTAAGAAGGAAAACATTTCAGGAAGTTCAGTAAAATTGACCGACTCCATTAGGAGATATGATCATTCTTAGCAATCAATATGAATTTGCATATAGAGCCTTCAGCTGGATATGGTCACTCTAAAAAGAAAAAAATAAAGATAAAGAATTGTACCGTGAATAGAAGGGCTTTTTTAAAATGCTGATTTGGATAAAGCATGTTGGAAAGGGGGAGAGACACCAAGGTAGACTTACCAGGCCCCTCATTTTGTATGTGGTAATAAACATTTGATTTTCTAATCAAAAGGAACCAAAACTCATTTACACCAGCATCTCCAGTAACTGGTTCTCACATGATTTCCAATAGGAGGAGCTCAGCACAAATTTACCATGACATTCTTGATTTGCATCGGGCTCAAGGTCATGCAAAGCTTGTTGATCTGGCCATCCTGTCCTACATGTAGCTTAAACTTCATTACTATTGGCCGTTTAGAACTTACCTCCTGGTCTAGTGCAAAGCTGAAGGCTTGTAACTGAATCACGATTGATGAGGAGTGATATCTCGGCAAGAACCTGGAGTATCCAGTCTTACTGTCCACAAGGCATCTAGAAAACCAAACACCAGTTAGCGGTTCCTGCAGAGGGCGCTGTTCCTCTGACCTAATTAAACACACCCCTTGTTAGCGATGATTGGATACACCCCGGTCTCTGGTCCGAGTGTTTGGGCAGCAGAGGCCACACACTCCTCCAGATGCAGCATTAGGGGCTGATGGGCCTGCTGGTCAACTGCAGCCCAGATGTGGATGAAGGAGCCTAGGGGAAAGGCACTGGAGGGGGCAGGGCCACTGAGGTCATCTGTTTGAAGGACAGGAGCGTCAACCAAAAATTCTGTGACTCCTAAACACACAACTTCATGATCTAAAGCCCCTTCTCCACAGGTGAACAGGAACCAGAACCATTTTTTTCTCAGTACAGAACGGTTTCTTGCACCAATTGAGAAAAGCCAAAATTTATCATGAAAGTCTAAACAGTGGAACACGAAATGTTATTGTAGTCAAAATCCACAAGGATGTTGCTATTGAAATAAAGTCACCAAAAGTGAGTCCTGCTTGAAGCAGTTTTTGCTTCACTTAATCAGAAAGTAGGAGGTGCATCAAAGTATCTATCCTGTGTAATTTAAACCCCACCCCAAGACACTCACCATTCAGAAGACCCATGTGGAAGGTCAGACTTCCCCGACCTTGCAAAACACCTTCAGGATGATGGCCCAATTCAGGTCTGAAATATAGATTTATATAAATATAGCTTGATAAAATTAGTGACTGGTTTAAAGCTCAAATCCTTCAGTGACTAACAGTACCTTTCATAAACACACTTAACAGGACGGGTGAATAAAGCAGGGCTCGGCTTCACTGAGGGCCTGAAGGCCAGCTCACTTTCATAGATCAGCTTCTTTCCTGTTCTCTGATTTTCAAAAAAGTACTTTCATCAGATTGCAGCACATTATTCAGGTTACACACAGCAACTAATCATTTACCTTTTGTCTGAAATTGCATTCAGACGGGTGGTACTGGAAAACTGCCTTCCCCCCTCCATCTGGAAGATGGGAGAATGTGGAGGGAAAGCAGCGTCCCAGGAGAAGGCGAGAGGGCATGGTGGCCCAGTCCTTGCTGACATTCCACATGACTGTGATCAAGTCTGTTTTGCATTCTACCTGAAAATCTGAATAACGAATAAAAACAAGTGAAAGAAGCTCCAGGCAAGATCTGATCACACATTCAGCAAGTTACAAACCTGACAAAACCATAAGAGCAGTTCTCCTCTACCTTCAGAAGCTGAAACCAAAGCTGCAGCAGCTAAAAGAAGAACCCATTGCCTCAAGAAAGACATGTTAGATAAGCTAGAGTCAAACACAGGCCTAGGCCGGGCGCTCCTGAGGACAGCTGGATTTAAAAGCTCCAGGTCTCTAATGAGCTCCACAAGCAGCAGCACCTGCTGGGGCAGAACTTCCAGCTCCAGGCCTTCAGAGGGCTCCATAGAGTCTCAGCACCTTCATACAGAGAGAACACGCTTGCTTGTAAGTGTGAGGCTGAACACCTCACTTCACCCTCATCATGATTGAGTTAAGAAAACAATTGCTGTAATGTAATTATATATATGTATAAATAAAATTTTTATTTATTTATTTATTGGGGGGGGGTTGTTTGTTTTTGGAAAAAACAAGGTTAATTCAGCCTGTGATTCTTTATTAAGCTTCTGCGATGTGTATAAAGTTACACTACAATAAAAGCAGCTGCTTGTCATTTAAATCGGCAGTTTCCTCCACGATCAACAAAGTTGATCTTCAGGGCCTTCACCAGTTTTCTATTGGGATTTTCAGTTCCACTTTAAATGCTGCAGCAGTTAAATTCTGACCCCTGTACTGATTTGTTTGTTGATTGATGGATTATCGAAGTTTAATTCTGTCCATAATCCCTTTCTTGGTCTGTTGTGGGGTCTTTAATGAGATCAGTAGATTTTCGGGCTCATAATAAAAAGAAATTACTCTAAATTCGATCATAGGAGTGAAATTTAGAATGTGCGTAACACCACACCTTCTAAATCACTGCGCTGGGGCAGCTCAGGTGAATTTGCATTCTGAAACGCCCCCAATTAACCATATATTATGTTAATATTGCATTTCAGAACCGTTTAAAATTTTATTCAATTGAAAGCGTTTAATATTTATAGTATTAATAGCATGTCTAATGCAAAATGATGCAGTGAGGAGAATGTGGAGTGCAGTGAGGATTTAAAGTGGCATTGTGAGAGTCCCGTGGTTGTGGTGAATGTCAGCAGTTTAGAAGTACAATAACTGTGTGGATATTGTAGACTTTTCTTGTTGGGATAATGGAGAAGCGCGCAAAGAAAAGAAACGTTTGCGAGACTGAGACTGAAGTCTGAAGCTGGGAGTAGAAGCTGGGAATGAAACCAAAATTAGGAATTTCAATGATTGCATGAAATTCCCGCTTAACTTCCACTTGTGCCGGACTTGGGTATGGAAACTGAATATAGTTTGGGACCAGGGAGAATCTTGTGTTTTGTTTTGTACTGTAGCATAGCTCCCAAGTCATGACAAAAAACACCTTTTTCACAACTTCCGCATTTTTGCCCGGACATACGCAATGGTAGGGTATTTTTTCTTCCGCCGGTATACAGAAATGCCACAAGAAGCGATCTCTTGTTCTTGTATGGTGCCGGGCTGCTCTTGTAATGTCCCAAAGCAGCCATAATCCATCTTTTC
>JBBPDB010156990.1:0-13809 GCA_037974465.1 Brachypetersius altus
CTGAACGAAACGAACTGTGATTGGTTGTTTGACATGTCGGTCAAACGGCCTTATGGGCGGGCCTTGGCCAAAGAAAGGTGCTATGAATTCCAGACCTTCAGCCGTCAGTCTGAAGGTCTGGCTACGCGAGACTACTCAACAATCAACAACTACAATCACCCCTAGATCAAAATATGCCCACCTTCACCAAAACTACTCATTCAAAACCCAATATGACTGACGGCTATAAAAATCTTCCAGTTTCCACTCTAACACACACACACACACAAACATATACACACGCACACATACACAAACTTGGCAAATTTCTGACTTATGAGATTAATAACGGATCATCTTATCTTATAAACACCCCCACACTCAGACGATGCTTTTATAGTATTTAGCATCAAAGCTGAAACCACCAATTCTTCCCCTGTATTTCACACCATCACGCCCAAATTCAGCTTCTGCTTTCAAATTTGACCACAAATTCACTTGCATCACAATATCCGCCCACAACCAAACCAGATTTAACTTTAACTTGCCACAGTCAGAACAGAAGCCCACCACATCATCAAAGCTCTGTGCCCCTCTCATTCTGATGCAGCTGTTCCTTGAGGCCTGTACTCTGTTATGGCTATACTACACCGCTATATTTTCAGCTTTATAACATTTATACTTCCAGCTAACTTCAGGGTCTTTCAAATGATTCAACTTTCAATTAAACCCAAACCTTCCTCCTTTCTGGATAGACAGTTATGCTTGGTTAAATCATTACAAATAATCCTCAAAGAAAAACAAACACACCTATAAAATTTATTTTCATAGTCTGTATATTGATGTTGGAATAAGTAATTTAAAGCCAATTATTAAACATACAGGAATGTAACTAAAGTCTGCAAACACTGATTGAGCCCAACTTCTATTGCTTCATTAATCATGGTAGGATGCCCATGTTAAAAAAAAAAATAATGATGTTTTAATTTAAGACAATAACTGTAGATAATGAAAAAAAATCTATTGCATCTTTGATCTTCTGTTCAAAAGTTGTGCTTTTAGTATTTTGAGATCATCTGGATCCATGAAATGCAAGAGTTTGGCCTACTTGGCCCCTATAGGTGCTGGTCCTTCCTCTATGTTGGTGCACAAAACAGCAGCTAGCAGATATATCTTTACCACTGCAAACTGCTGGAAACAGCGGCATCTCATATCTGTCACCTGAATAACTTCTCAACTGGATGCTATTAGTAGCATCTAATGATACAGAACATTTTCCAGTGAAGGGAAGGTCTTTGCTGAGCTATTGCGAGGTTAGATCGTTTTTCACTTGCTGTTTTCAGTAGTTCCTGTGGTTGAATTTGTCTGTTGGCTGGTTAATAAGTAGACTAAACAAGCTTACACCGCTGCTATTGACGTTATTTCACTGGTAGTTGATGATCTGTTTAAACCACATGTGTGCTATCTACATTCCTTGAATCAATGTGTCATTTTTTCAACATGTCTACTGCATACTGCTCTTAACCACACTCTTAACTCTTGAACTAGTCCATGCATTTCTGCGTTTACCCCCCTCATCATATTAAATCAACAGGATGGAAAGAGAAACCAAACAAATGACTTAACTGGGCTCACGAGTGGAGCAGCTGTATAACCATCAGGAGATCACAAGTTTGATCATTGGTGATCTTTTTTTTTTTACTACATATCCTGCTACAAGAATACGTTCACAATTTTATTACTTTTTGTTATATTACTTTACTGTTCAAACCTGAGGGAATTCAAGAATTTCAATATTGATAATGATGTTCCATAGTATAAAAAATAAATTTGCAAAGAGAAACTCTCTCTCCAGGTGAGTCGGGGGGTTTTGATCTCTCTGGGGTGGCCCTCCCTCTCCCCCATTACTCAATGCGATGCTAGCTGTGCAGAAGTATCAGTAGATTAAACAGAATTAGTCCACAAACATGCATCACATGCATCACTTAAAGCACATGCTAGCCCTCACCCTCCCAGTCTTGATGGTATCGTGTGACTGGGGGAGTCCTAGTGATTGGAACCGGGTATGACTAAATTCTAAAATTACATACTTATGTTTTGACCAGCCAGGTCCATTCAACAGTTCTTTGCTTTCATTTTGCTGTTATCTGTTTCATAACATGAAATGAGTTGTCGGACTTCATAGCTTTAGTGACATATTTTTTCACAGCTTCAGAAACATATTTTTAACAATTGCTAAAGGATTTCCTAATGGCATTTTCATAACACAGGGACACACAGTGGAGAAGGGCGCTTAGGTAATTCACCAGGTTGGCCTATCAGAAGTGTGTCAAACAGGGTGTCTCCATGGTGACATGCCAACATCGTAGGTGGTGTTGGTGTTGTGGTAGGATACTTGCCTCTAGACCAAGAGGTCATGCGTTCGAATTCTACCTTCAGCACACCACCAATGGGTTCCCAAGCAAGACCCTTAACCCCAAGTTGCTCCAGGGAGACTGTAGTTAAGGAATGGAAGCTGTTTTGGATAAAAGCGTCTGATAAATGCCATAAATGTAAATATTACAGTAGAGGCAATACACTGCCCAGCAATGATGTCACCACTGACATAGTCCAAGACTGGGCTAATTCTATGTACTCAAAGCTGTAGTTATTATTTATTTTAGTCATTTAATCTTTACAGTTCTGACACATCCTGTTGTGACATGTCCGAGCACCCTAATGACACACGGTGCAATGGGGTTTTTTTCAGCTTATTATTAGTCATAGCTATGAACCACAAGCCTGCTGAATTTTTCAATCCTATTTAAAGATGTGATTTCCTGCAGTCGGTCTCAAAGCATGCAACCACCATGTAACTCAATCATACTGAACTTGTTCATGTGCACACATTGTATAGAAATTAGACCAGCATTCATGGGACTGATGATGATGAGGAGAGGGCCAATCAGTTTTACCTGTTTTTTTAACAGGTTCTTCCCAGCATTAACAGCACCAGCATGTTTCCTCCATCAGTGGGCAGCTGGTGGCCTAGTAGTTAGGGTGTTTGCCCTGCGATCAGAAAGTCGTGGATTCAAATCCTAAAACTGCTAGTGCAGTTGTCCCCAACTTTTATTTGGTCACGGACCGGTTTAATATCAGAAACAATTTTCACGGCCCGGCCTTTAAGGAGTGGAAGATAAATATACGTATAATATACAAATAAGTGATACGCATAAAATGGGGATATTTTAAAAATATAATAATGGGGTATCTTTAAAATACAATAATAAATGTAAATCCAATGTGTACTCGCATTGATTTCACTAATGAAACTGGTTCCAACTTTCTTAAATAGATCATCTTTGCTGTTTGGAGCCTTTTGGTCAGACTGAGACCACATTGAATTCATATGCCTTTCCTGAAGAAAAACTTTCATAATCTACAGCAAGATGCATTGTCATCCTAAAATATGACTATTTCTGTCAATGGAATGAGAAAGTGTCTTGTACACCTGTATAATGATGGCCATCTCCCCTGGTCCTAACCTGACATGCCAGTTTGCTTTATTTGTTTCATAAGTATGACATGAAACAAAAGCACCAGCATCATGTTCTTGGCCAATGCAGATTTGGGATTCTTCCAGTGTTTTCCTTTGGACCAGAGACTCAAACTACTGACTTCAACAAAAACTGACATGAACATAACCTACCTCTGCTGACAATTAACTGACTCTTAACTGTACCCTTTACCAATTCTAACAAAAACTACCACTACTGACTCTGTAGTGACTCTGTCCAACAGTGATTAGGCTGTACATGTGTTAGTACTAGAGTGTTAGTACTAGAGACTCTCTCCCATTCTCTGGGTTGACCAGGGAAGGATGGGTTCCCCTTTTGAGTCTTGTTTCCTCCTGTGGTTTCTTTCTTCAGCTTTAGGGAGCTTTTCCTCATCTGTTGCCTTTGGCCTACTCACTAGGAACTCTACTGCTTTGTGGCAATATTGATTGAATAACATTTCTATTTTGTTTATACTTGCATCAAATTTTACTCACAGCTGACTGGGAACAACCAACATTTTTTACACTCTGTGTGGATCTGTGATTTGTTTATTTGCTACGTGGGTCAACATCTTCTAAATGTAGTCATTCCATGATTTTTGCCAGAAGCTGTGTGTTATTAACTATTAAAATATTTTCGGTGTCAAAAGCCAGGCTGTATTTGCACAGGACAGGCCACTGATGGTCTTCACTTGCCTCCCCGGTTTGCCGCTCAGCCTGCCAAAACCTCTTGAAAAGCCCACATTACTGGCAAGAACTAAATGAAACCATGCCCCCCGCACCCTTCTGCTTTGCATTAGTTATGTGGGAAGAGTAGAGCAATTAAAGACCCCTTAAAAGATCCTGGGGGTATTTCTGGGTCAATGGCATAATCAGTTCTAAGAGAAACTTTAATGACTACAAGTACATTTTGAGGGCTAAATAACTAGAAAAGTGTTGTATTTATCTTAACATGCATCTGTTGAAAGCCAACTTGAGCCCTTGCTAGTTATTTTTTATTCAATTATTACTAGAGAGGTAGCAGTTGGCATGCAGATGACAGTAACGTTCTATTCCTAACTTCAAAGCTCCCTTCAGTGCACTTTCCATGTTCCCTGTATTCTGCTTTCAGGGTGGGTGTCAAGCTCCACTAGCTTGTTCCCTCAGTGAAAGCACTCCTTTGTTTTCTACATGGCATTTTTCTGGCCACACCATTCAGGGTTTCAAAGGCATTTTCTGGGGCGACGCTTATTTCCTGATGTTTTAAATCCTCAGCGACTCAAGTGTTTTTGAATTCTCAAACAAGAGTTTTTTTCGTTATTCTCAGTGAAATAATGACGCATTTTGGAAGACATTAGGTAGGTGAAACATCCACCCAAGTGCATTAATAAAGTCTGAAGGAAACGCACAAATGCTTTTACATTAATGGACTGTGGTGTCGGCGCCCTAGATTTTGGAACGAGTGCTAGAATCAAGTTTCTCCTGGATGAGAGAAGTATAAAAGTATATACTGCCCTTATGAAGGACCCCTGGGACCGACAGCCTAGTGGGCCGGCTCAAAATGCCCGGACCGATTTTTTTTTTTTATCCCAGTCTAGAAATATAAAGGGCAGAGCCAGAATTTATTAAAATAAATCTTTCATCACATATAGTGGACATAGTGTTACTTTAAAATACTTTAACGTAATGGAATTTCATTCCAAGTAATTTTGGATAGTTTCTTTTGTGTAGTTTGTCATGCAGTAATCTCACACTTTAAAAGAGCAGCTGCTGCTTTAAAATAGTGAAAGGTTTTGGTTTAATGTTGATCGTACTTGTGCCTAAAACAGGCCTGGTGTTTGGTACACAAGTGATCATCATAGCTCTGCTTATTATAACTACTCCTACTCAACTGTGCAAACATCATAGTGAGTCATAAAACAAGACTGAGAGCAGATTTTCTGTTCAAAGCTGTGTGTGAGTGGATGGGTTTGCAAAAATGTAACTGTAAGGCCAAGCAGCTATTAAGCTTTCATGAGAAACCTGTACCTGTGTCTAGGGGAAGTACCTATCTAGAGGACAGTTCTGTAATTCATGATTGTCTTTCTCTCCGTTTGTTTCAGAGTATCACACACCTGCTGGTGCTGTAGTGAGAAATGGATACAATACATGTAAAATGATGAAGGGTGTGAAGTGGTTTTGGCTAGAGCTTTGTTTCCATCTTGATTGAACCACATTGATTGATGGCAAACAAATAAAAATGAAATTCTAATAGAATTCAGACAAACTGCTTTCTTCTGCAGTCTAAATCGCCCGTTGCAGTGCACCAGTAGATATGTGTGTCTTTAGATGTGTGTGTCCTTATAATGCAGCTTTTGTTCTGCTGTAGAGAATAGACATCACCACTTGCAGAATGGGCAGCTCTATTTCTCAAATAACGAGCAACACTGCAATAATTATTTCCAGGTCGAAAGACACTTGATACATACTATCCATCATCATATCGCTCCCGTTTTGCAGCGGCTCCACTGGCTCCCAGTTAAGTTTCGGGTTGAATTCAAAATTATTCTGTTAACCTTCAAGGCCATTCATGGCTTTGCCCCTCCATTTCTATCCAACGTCCTTCATGTTGCCACTCGCTCTCATACCCTCAGATCATCCTCCTCCAGGAGTAAGTAGCATCTACTATATTATTTTATTGTAATGCTTATCTCATAATAGGCCTGGATGATATGAATCAAATACTGGTATTTCAGTTATTTGAGAACATGTGGTTGCAGTAAACAGAGAATAAGTAAAGAATGCATTGACAATGTATACCTTAAATCCTAAAAACGCTGACAATAACACGCATCAGGACTGATTAGAAGGTTGCCGTTTGCAGGCTTCTGTGATACCAGTAAGGCCAGTGTCATTATAAGACCTTTTCTCTCTGGCTATGTCCACACGTACACAGGTATTTCTGAAAACAGAGATTTTCCGTTTTCATTTTCAAAGAAAAATTACATCCACAAGAGCACATTTTCAACAATAACGGTCAGAAAAGCATGCCAAGGCAGCAGGTGGCGACATAACATTAAACCATATAGCACTGATGACCAATCAGAAGCCTTGGAGGGGTCGTCATTACCAGAGACAGTGTTGAATATAATAACATCCGAAGCTGACTCTGACGTCTGTGTCCTTCACACTGAATGGACAGTAACTCTGCACATATATAGAGTATAAGCATGCCAAAACTTCTAACAAGGTTGAGAGTAGTAGTACTTTGTATACGTAGGGCATTGTACATGAAAACCTAATGTAAACATGTCGCATACTGTGATGTCATATGAGAGGCACACAGATTGATACAAAACCTCCATTTTCACTGACTGAAACTGCATTGCGCGTGGACGAAAGGCCAAATGTATAGAAAATCCTGAGTTTTCAGTAGGGATGCACCGATTAATCGGCCAGTGATCAGAAACGGATGATTCTTGGCCTGATCACGTATTGCCGATTTCAAACCGATATTTTTTAGGGGGGGTTATTTATTTGTTTATGTATTACATTTTATTTATTTAAATTTGTAAAGAAAATTTATGGAAAAAAATCTTTATATTAAAGAAAATTTGATTGTTTGTATTTGCTGTAGAGCTGCCACTATCATATGTCACTATTTTAAAAGTAAACAGGGAAAGTAAGTACCACGTTACATTAAAAACCTGCATGACTACATGCAGCAGCTCTAATTATCTGTTATCTGGGGAATAAATCTGTATCGGAAAAATCTGTATCGGCCGATCACACTTACAAAAAAATCGGTAATCAGAATCGGCCAAGAAAATTGCAATCGGTGCATCCCTAGTTTTCAGAAATACCCGTGTATGTGTGGACATGGCCTTCATCATGGGCTTCATCTTTTTGTCCTCAATGGCAGGAAAGCATAGCAAAGTTTGTTTCTACACTCTGTGTGGCACCCAGGGTCATATAAACTGACAGATCATATCATCAGGCTCACAATCTATGATTAACAAACCCGTGTGCTTCCTCATTTTCGTGTTCGTCCTGGTGGCAGTCAGCCTTTAAATGGGTAAAACAATGGGCAAAAAATCACTTTATGTATTATATAGCTTATTTGGCTTTAAATCATACAAATCTAAAGAAAAAAATCATTCTTCAAAATCATCATTATTTTGTTGTATAGCTTTTGTATTTTACAGGATATGTCACTCTATTTGTCAAATTAAGGTTTTTTATTTTTCCATACATCATTTAAAATCCATCTGTTTCTTTGTCCATTGGATACTTGTTATGCTGGAACAGGAAAGGCAAAGAAACTATATAGATAAAAAATAATAGTATGTTTTTAATTGTAATAATACTTGTTAATCTTTTAACATATATATATATATATAGAGTGAGAGTGAGAGTGAGAGTGAGAGTGAGAGTGAGAGTGAGAGTGAGAGAGAATGTTAACAAGCCAAAAATTGGCTGACAACTTTGAGCAACCACACACGTTTGTATATGTTTTTGCTTGGGTAATGTTGAGGAAATTGTGCAGTATTTATTACTTTGTTTGACATTGTGTCTGTCCTGAGTGTGCTCTGTAGATTGTGAGGATATTAAGAATTACTAGCAGCCTGTTTTAATGCAGATGTTCAGGGAGAGTATACATATCTTTCTAATTCCTCTTGGCCACTAAATCCCTGGAAAACTCCCTAAAAACCCACAGTCTCAGTTGTGTACTGCAAAGCGATGTGTTTGGTGTGAATCAGTAACATTCCTGACCGAATATAAATCATAAACAATAAATTGTAAACGTATCACCCCTCTGGGTCCTTTCTATAGCTCAGCCTCAGCCTGGTTTTGTTTCTTAAACAAAAGGCTGAAAAGGCAGCACACCCACATTCACATAAATAGTTAATGCACACGGTAATGGCTGTGTGGAGCATACGCATCCACCCAGGGGGGCTGCGAATGAAAAGATGACCGTTATGAGAGACAAAAACTGCCATTTAAAATGAAACGGCCGGGCAGAAAGGGGGTAGCGGGGGAGGGGGGGTTCGGAACTGTGAATAGAGTTCTGGATGGTTTCCAAGTCTGTGTTGGAATGAAGAAAGGAAACATGAGCAAACAAAAGAGCCCATCTACCCCGAGACCATGCATGCACTTTTCAAATCTGAAGCAGAGATCTGTACTGATACAGCTTAATACATCTGATTACACCTCAGAAACTGCTGATTTAAACATTTTAAACTTGTTTTTGAAAGCGCTGAGTGATTTGGGAGCTCCTCAGGAAGAGTGGCAAATGACTCAACATTCTTTAACCATGTTTTGGGGACTAGCAGGATATTTCCAGTTGGGAAATATCTAACCATCATTTCACTAAGATAAAGAGGAGCAAAACCATGAAGACATTAAAACAATGGAGTTTTAAAATCAGTTCTGAAAGACACATAACTAATGTGATTGGTGGAGTGCAGGTATGATGTGGTCCCTCTTATAGGTCAGGACTATAATCTCAGATGTGTGACTGAGCTCTTGGGTAGGACAGATAGAAGAGCGTTGCATTAGTCCAGTCTTGATTTTTCAAAGACAGCACATTGGGTTGAATATTGCAGCAAATGCAATGCTTAGCTGTTAACATCAAGAATTGGTTTGTAATTTTCTAACTAAAAAAACCTTTTCAATAAAGAAATAATGTGATGATAGCCCGAAAAAGTTGAAAGTGTCTTTTCTTACCTTTTGGCTCTTTGGGCCCCTTCTTCTGGAGACTTGATAGACAAAACGACCAGTATTTTGGGAAATACAGAGCTGTTCCTGTTTTCCCACATGATAGTAAAAGCTGCCTCTTCCACTGTGAGCATGTACCTGCACTCCAAAAAAGGTACAAAAATAGTTTTTTGAGTGATGCTGTAGTAGGGCCACCCACACCTACAACTAGAACCCTGTTTAAAAACAGAGATGTGTGAGTGTGAACAACCTTTTAAAGGTTTAAAAAAACATTCTAAGTTCTATACCAATGGGCCAGGATTCTTCCTGGAACCTTTACATTATGCAAAGGTTCATTAAACTTTAAAAAGCCTCTTCAGCCTCATATACTATATTTCATTTATTTCTGTTTCTAAAGATGAATCCATTTCAGAGGACCAACAGTAGCCCCTTTGTGGCATCATGCAAGAACCCTTTTTGGATTCTAGAGATAATAACACATTTGTAACTCCTAATACAGCGTGTAATTCCCAAAGACATTCACAGGATATGAAGCTGCTGGCATTCATGCAACATTCTCAGCCTGTCTGAATTCACAGATGTCAATGACCAGCATTGTGGAATATGAAAGAATAAGCTTTCAATTGATATGCATTACAAAGATGGTTTGTATCTCAGGTCTTCATTCAGAATAAGTGTTCTTTTACATGAAACATATCTATTAAAGTCTTTCCAGAAGCTCAGCAATGGAGTTTTATAAGTGAACATCCGAAATGGCTTTTAGGAATTGGCAAGACAGCACCATGCTTGCCCCAGACTGACCTTATTGACAGCCTCAGATAACTTAAAGCATGAGATGTATATCTCAGTTTAGTAGGTATGCCGGTTCTTACCCGATAGGCCTGACTGTCCAAGCAGTAAAATAAATCATTGCATTACTTGCTATTGTGACAGGAATATCAGATGTTAGTAGAAAGTAGTTATTGTTCTTTTAAAAGTTCACTCTCTTGCTGACCTCTGATGAAAACTGACATTTTTGGTCTGATTTTGAAAGACCAAATAGCCATTGTTCTTATGAAGGAGGCATTCAAGTGATGAGGGTGCAGTCGCCAACTGAGGAAAAAGGAACAAAAGAGTTACTCTAAACTAGCTTTAAATTAGATTTACAGACATTCGTTTGGAATAGCACCATCGTAAATCATACTGCATTTTTTTCCATACTGTGACCAAAATGTAACCAGTTTGAGTGTTCCTTAGATGAAGTGGCCTATCCATTATTATTTTGGGGGGGAAATTGTTGATGCAGGCAAGAGAAACTCAAAAGCTGCAGGGACCTAGAACATGGCAAAAGAGGAATTTCCATCCACAAAGTTCAAACCCCAGATTACAATGACAAGGACAAAGAGATTAAATGTGATTCCTCTCTATTCTATGCCCAGTGTAGGAGTGAATTCAGACAGCTTCCAGGAAAAGACGGGTGGGAAAATTAGTATTGAATAATATCGTATAGAAGGTGTCTGTCTAAGATTTTATAAATATCATGTTTCAGGCTGACACTGATCAACTTTATGAAGAAAATTAATGAAAATAAATGTGACCTCAAGATCTGCCTATTTATCTGACTTTACTGTCATTGTTACCATTTCTAGACCTCTCTTTGTTTAAGCCCAGTAGTCCTTTAATTAACAGGGGTGAAGTAATACCACTTTTTCACGTCCAACACCAATACCACACCTCAAGAACCTCCCGACACCTGTCCGATACTGTTTTTTCCTTCTCCTTAACTTAGCTGGCAAAAATATATTTGTATGCATACACTTTGAAATAGCTCACATTCAAGAAAACCAGACCACTTAGAGGTAAAAGGGGGAAACCCAGGAAAGGAAAGGCCCATGGAGCTGAAAGTGAAAGAAAATAAAATAGAGAACTAAACACCAACTATGGAGAGAGTGGAAGAGAAACTAAATTGTGGAACTAAACATTACTCTGGAGAGAGACTGGGAGAGAGGAACTGACTAAGGAAGGGAGAAACTACGATGTTGAAATGTTGAATAAGGAGGGGGGAAAGACAACAGTAATGAGAAGTACCTCCCCCAGGTGGACAGTTGGGGTACTACAACCAAGTGTTACTCAGGTCGTCATCTGTGTATCTTTTTTCATGGTATGTTGCAGTTAATAGTCTGATACGATTTTCCGATCTGATCCAGTGATTTTGGGCTCTTATCAGACATACTAATACTGGATATTGGATCAGCACATCTCTAGTAATTAACATCAAATATCAAATTACATTAAATCGGGTGTGCTGCTAGTTCCATGAAGCCAGAAAATATCAGTTACATTTTAGAAAAAAACAAATCTTGATCCGTCCTTGGTTGTTTGTATATGTTCCAATGTTAACTTGTGATTTTTTTAGGCAGGTTTTTTTCAAGACCAAATAATCATTAATAAATACCACGCTGTACCAAAAATTGACCAAGTCATACACTGGTTTGACCAACTAAGAATGTTGGTTGTACCAGTGCTACCCATTCAAAAGTCTGGAGTGATGTATGATATAACTGACTTACTGTTAACAGCGCTCAGGAGAGAACACTGATAAAATATTTGTGCTAAGACTGGGGCAGCCTGACCCAGCGCCTATTAATAAGTTCAGGCCTCATGTTGACTCGTTCTGAAGCCAGGCATGCAACTCAGTCGCTTCTCGACTTCTAGTCTTGATTTTGATACATTTAGCTTCATAAACATTTGTGAAAATGCATTGATTACTGGTGAATAAAAGAATAACTAAACCTCTTGTATGCTTTGCAGTTGTTGGGGGTGGCCTTCCTGGGCATCGGGCTGTGGGCATGGAGTGAAAAGGTGAGAATCAGTTGTCAACAACACATTCTGCTATTCTACCTATCTTGATTATGGGGTCGCTTCTCTTTAGACAGTATTTGGGATTTAAATATGTTACAAAAAGACAACAGTAAACATACAGTGTAACGTCCTTTTCCTCATTTTGACTTTTTTGTAATGTTCTCTCAGTTTTCTGGTCTGTCGTTGTTTACATTCACCATGTGCCTTTGTTTGTGTATGTTCTGTGTGAGTATGTTTTGGTCTTAGCCCTGCCTAAGCCCCGCCCTGTTTGTTCTCCTTCTCACCTGTGTGTAGTTCCTGTCTCTGCCATTGGCCAGGTGTTCAAATTCCCTTAATTAGTATTTATACTTTCTAATACAGTCTGTGTTTGTAGAGTCTTTGTAAAACTTGCTTTATGGTAAAATCTAGTTGTGTGGGAATGTTTTTGTTTTTGTTTATTTTTCCCCGTTTCTGTGGTGCTCCTGTTCTTGTTACCAATTGGACCATCTACTCCTTGTTTTTATTTGTGTGTTTGTTGCTTGTTCTTTAGCATAAAACCTTTTGGATCATGTGATTACATTCTGCTTGCCTCAAGCCTCACTTCATTACATATAGCCAAATGCTTGAATGGCCTAAGCCAGTCTTTTTGCTTGAACCCCACTGATAATTCATGGGAAATTTTGAATTGCAGTGAAAAAACCCCTTTAAAACCTTGGGGAATTTAATCGGTTTGCCAAGAGGAATCGTCTGAAATTGAGCTGCAATGCTGCATAAAGCCAGTCACCTCTTACTGTAGATGTCTTGAGGATGTAAATGCCAACAACACCATTGCAACAAAGTACTAATGTTACTTATTTTCAATATGTTGTTCTTATCAGTTTTTTAATCTTTGTCCATCCTTATGAATGCATACTTTTGTGCGACTGCAGTTAATGTGTGAGTGAACATATTTATGCAGTCAGTCCTCCTCCAGGCTGTTTCTGATCATTTTTTTTCTTTTTCACTCACAGATTAGTCACAGTTCTGTTTGTTTCACAGTCAGGGGTGCACAACCATGAATCATTTATGACAAATACTGATTGCACTTTCTTCACACCTAAACCTTTAGCAACAGGCAATAAAAACAGTAGCATTGTTTATTTACTTTGCTGGCTAAGTCGGTGCTTTAAATTGAATACAGAAGTTAATAAACCAATTCTGAATCTGAAAATGCAGACCTTATTCATAGTAAAAGCTAAGCTTGTGTTTGTAGCACCACGAGTAAGAAATGACAAAGAAAAAAGTAGAGAGAAACCCTATTATCCTTCTCTTCCAGTGACAATGTGACTGATCACTTCCATAAGAACCATCTGCCACAGAACACACTAGGCAATGCTTAGAGTTACTAGGAGTGCCAGTAGGCCTAACTCGATTAAATAAGCACTGTCCGTTACCAGATGCATTTTTGAGGATGATTTGTCCAATCTTCTGTTTGCTTGCTGTTAGAAAACAGCCTATGTCTACAAAAGTCTTGCAAAACTTTTGTAGACATCTTTAAAACATAAAGATCTGTTGAAATTAAAATACATATATATATTAGGGCTGGGAAAGTTAACGCATTATTTACTTAACGCTGACAATTATTTTATCGCGCGTTAATGCAGGTTTTAAAATCCTTTTATTTTGAAAGGCGGTGCTTTCACCGCAGTAACGCGTGCAGGGGTGGACTGGGACTGTCTTTACCAGGTTGGGTTTTCGCATCTCTGCCGCATCTTGGGCCTTTTTGCAGAACGCACAGATTGCCAGTTCGCACCTGAACA
>JBBPDB010157034.1:0-13804 GCA_037974465.1 Brachypetersius altus
AAATGCATCATTTTTAGAACATAGAGCATCAAATAATGTCAACTGTTGACCTTGCAATCCAAAATGGTAGTTGTATTCAGTGCTTTAATTTTTTCAGTGCTGGCTGCTTACTCTCAGTTTGTTTTTAGCATCGGTTTGGTCTTGTTTTGGTCACACGGCAGCCTGTGACCTGCGATATATCTCCTAAAGGGTCTGGGCTGAAGAAGAGGGAAGGATGACTGTACAGAGATTGAGGTTGAGTTATTAAGTCATATCAATTGTAGTTCATTCCACAGATGGTTATAAAAACAAAAGATCAACCGTTACACCAAAAATGACAGGATAGCTTTCTTGGCTATTTTTTTTGAAGTGCCTCTTTTGTGGTGGATGTATCTTTTTCTCAAATAGAAGCCAGACGTGTAGGTTCTATTCCAATGTTGTTGATATATAATGATATATTTCATGATGTAAATACAGCTGTAGTGAAACAACGGTGACGATGTTTGGGCTGCTTATGGATTTCGATGACACTTTTCATACAAATTTTGAAACATTAAAACAGTCTTGAACGAAACAAAAGTGGTCTAACAGGTTCCGTTTTTTGCAGACAGGCTTGATATTTGTTTTTATGTTATATTTTATTTCCTTTTAACTCTGTGGTCGCCTCAGGTGATACTTTACATTCTCGTATATTTCCTTAAATGTGATTCATGTGGTTTTATGGCCCGAAAAAAGTTTTGACACGTCAATTTCCCAACCTCTCTTTGTCCCTAGGATTAAACAAGCTGGCTTAGTTAATGTGCCTTTAAATCCGATCTTTGTAAACGGTACCTGTAGAGACTTTTACACAGTGTTCATATTGCTTTTTTATGTCAAATTAACAACTTCCACTGAGAGTTTGTAGAAAAACTTCATGATTGCAGATTACTTCATTATTTCTAATTACTTCATAATTACTTCAATATTTGTTCATTGTAAAATAACTTTAAATTTCAACTATAAGTACCAACCAATCACAGCTTACAGTCTTCCAGCACCACCATACTGTGTCCTCTGTGATCTCAGAAAACAGCCCCATGTGTCCTGTATGAGATCAGGACGAGCAAAATGGATCAGGGCAAGCAGTGTTCTCATGGGTGGGGGTTGCGGGGGATGTTCAGTGGCACTTAGTGTCCATACAGGGAACCTTAGACTAAAAAAAAGTTTTGTAAAAAGGATCACCTGCTGTGAAGGACAGCTGGCATTTTGTTATTTGTAAAGCAAATAAATTTGAAGTATTATCTCAGAATTGTATTCATTTTGGGTCTGTATATATGTTCTAAATATCTTATACAGAAGCCTAAAAGCTTAACAGAGCAATGAGCCAAAACACCTTAATGCACTTTTACTGCACTTTCACTCCCAAAAGACCCCGACTGCCCCACAGTTTAGCTCCTGAGGTTTTAAATGAGCGAATAGTGGAGTGCATTTCTCCAGGACACCTCCGTGTTGACAATAGGGCCAGAGAAAGCTTGGCAAGCGCTCCAACTTCAAACTGTGTGTGTTGCCACTGTAACTACGAGCAACCTTTCAGAGTCAATCCTCTCTTTTTTCCCTCTCAAATGATTTATATAATCTCCCGCCTTTTGTCCAAACAGCCCTCTCCTGGTTTAATATCTGAGGCCTTTGTGAAGTGGTCACAGCAGAACTGGCATGGATGGATGGCCAGATCTACCTGTAAACACTGCCGTGACCTCTGGCTCTTCTGTGTCGCTGCGTGCAGGCGGCCGGAACTAAGCCTTTAGATTGCGCTGGGTTTGTTTGCTGTGGCCCAGTTAAAAAAGACCCCATAACCAGTGTGGTGTAATGAATCTCCACTCATGTTCAGTATTGTTTCCTCGGCTATCTCTTGCACACACGCCGGCTGATTGTCATTCATGACTCACCCGCACACACGGGACGGGTCTGATCTGTTTTACGGGGCAATATTTATAAAACAGATATCATCCAGAATATAAGCTGGACAAAAAAAACATTATTAGGTATTTTTATATATATATGTGTGTGCATGTGTGTGTGTGTATGTGTATGTGTGTGTGTGTGTGTGTGTGTAACATGATATGATATATTAAGCATAAGGGAGAGAAAAAACATTTTCTTTTAAATGAATGCCTGAACATGCTCCCCAAAGAGCCTCCTCATTAAAATCATGTTTATGTTCTATGTGAACAATTTTCCTCTGTGGGTCCGTGTGTAAACTTTACCATAACCTTGTAATGGTATAAAGGACCGGGTTCCCTTTATCAGAACCATAAAAAATGGAAAATATAATATATAATGACTGCACAAGCATGATAATCATAAGCTGCTCCCCAGATCTATACGTACCATATTACTTTACATACTACATTTTCTGTACTATTCTTCACACACTATGTAGTGCACTAGTATGCAGTTTGGGACACAACCTTAGTTTCTAAAACCCGGTTTGCTGTCTTTTGACCTAAAGACATACAGGAGGACTTTTTTGTGTCAAAAAGGCATATTTCGATTTTTTTTTAAATCTTTAAAAAATAAAAAACAATTAAAAAACACACTATTCCAGTATTTTGAAATAAAGCCGAATTTACTCCTGTATTCATTCATTCATTCCAGGATTTTTTCATATCACTAAATGGACTGAACCTGTTCTCCAAAATTCCTCTTCATTAAAAACACGTTTATGTCCCATACATTTAAAAAACAAAATGCCCAAAAATATTTTTACCAAATAATCTTTTATATTTATATTTTTAAATGTTATCATTTTTAAACAAGGCTCGTAGTTTCGAAAGTTTTAGGGACTTTTATTCTGGAGGAGTGTGCAGCCCGTGGTGCGGTGGGTCTGGAGGTTCAGGCGTGCTTCATGTGCCGGTGCTGAAAACACTGAAAACGGAGGAAAAGGGACTTTCGTCGGGTGACCGACTTTCTCCCCAGCTGGAAAGATGTCCTACTGCAAGCAGGAAGGTGAGGTTTGGTGATGAATTGGTGTGAAAATCAGCCGTTTCTGCTCATCCTCTTCCCTCAATGTCATTGAGCTTTAGCCTGGGCTAGCGAGCCATGTGTTCATGATCACCTGCTTTCTCTCTCCACTAAATTGAGGTCCAACTTCTCCTCTGCTCCGGTCCTTTTGTTTAATCGTGGACAGTACTGTGGTGTTTATCTTTAACTTGTCCTGATGACTCCAGCTGGTCCTCCGAGCTCTGGAGACCAGTCACTGTTTAGCTTAGATAACTCCCCCCTTCCTGGTCCCGGGGTCAAACCTCGGGCATGATCAAGATGTGAGGTACCAGAAGATCTTCTTTGGTAATGTTATAGAATGTGATTATCAGCTAAACTGAATGAAAAGTTAATTATGAGAGTTGGATCTCCCTCGCTGCTTCATGAGCTCATCAGGTTTGATTCTAGTTGATCCCAGACTTTATACACGTGTAAAGGCAACAGAAATATAGAGTCTGAGCGAATTAATGACTGTACGTACGTATGTGTACGCGCGTGCATATATACATATGGACATACTTTATATATCTATAAATCATATAAAATATTACACATGTATGCACAGAGAGTGAAAGGAGTGACACACACACACGTCTCACTGATTTGACAAAATTCATTTGTATTGTGTTATTTTTTGTAGTGTATTCATCTGTTTTCTACTGATGCCCAGAATCCATCACACAGATGGGTCACATATGATTTAGAATCTGACTGACCTTATCAATTAGTCAAACTTGTCTTTTGGTTAAAGGAATAATTGATTTTAAGACTGAGCCAAGAAAACCCTACAGTACTTCAGACAGCACCCAAAGCACTTGCAGTTTTTCTTTAAAAAGAATCTCTAAAAACTAGGCTACGTTTCAGTGAGAGGTTTTTTTTTTTTTTTATCAGAAGGTGGTTACATTTAATGTTCTACCCAGAGTGTCCCCTTCATGGCTGGCTAAATATCTTGTTTTTGTTACAGGTAAAGATCGCGTCATCTTTGTAACCAAGGAGGATCACGAGGCACCAAGTAATGCTGAGCTTGTAGAGGACGACCCCAACGACCCTTACGAAGATCACGGTTCGTTCACGCCATGACTTATTAGTAAAACAAGACCTGGGGCTAAAGTGTGTCTCTGTGTTCAGCAGTCTTATTGCTTAACTTCATAGGTCTTTAAAAAGTGCATATATTTAGTTACAAATTTCATATATTTCATATAAAATCAAATATTTATAGGTTGAGAAAAAAAATCCCTGGATTAGTAATGTCAGTCCTATTTACTGTAATGTTTTAAAATAATGAAGCCATCAGAAAGTTGTAGCAGTGATTGCGTTGGTACTGCCACATCAGAACATAATTTCACTAATAATGTGACTTTCATCCTGACTCCTCTAGGCCTTATTCTCCCCAATGGGGATATAAACTGGAACTGCCCGTGCCTGGGAGGCATGGCCAGCGGTCCCTGCGGACAGCAGTTCAAGGACGCCTTCTCCTGCTTCCACTACAGCAAGGAGGAGGTGAAGGGCTCCGAGTGTGTGGAATATTTTCGTGGCATGCAGGATTGCATGCAGAAATACCCTGAACTCTACCCACAGGAGGACGAGAGCGCCTCCTCTGGAGGGGCGGAAGCGGCGCCGGCTGAGTCCACGGGCACTGACTCCGTTTCCGATTCTGTCTCTGCTGCAACAGAAAACCCTGCTAACAGCTAATATCATACACACTTTCACTTTTGGCCTCTTGACCTCAATCGAGTCACACAAAATGACACACCTGAAGCGACTCCCTGCACCCAACACCCTCAGGACACAAGAGGAGGATGCTGAAACATCTCCTGTAAAAAGAAGACGGCTACACTGAAATATCGTGCTGTATAGGGGTTGCCCTGGAGCTGAAGGACACTACGGGTCCTGGGATGTGGAAAACGCACTGTAAAAGAGTGAGAACAGCATGAAGGAGTGCAACAAGAAGCTTCTAATGCTTCTGCTAATCAGATTTTAGGTTCTGTTGATTAATACTGATATGCACTTACTTTTTCACACTTTCCTGAACGTCATTAGGTTAATTAGATGTGCTCCAGTTTCTGTCCTCAATTAATAGTCTAGGCCAGAAACCCATCTTCAGTGTATTTTTGTATTACTCAAGGGGTCTCTCTTTACCTCAGAGGGACCACCTGGTTGAAAAAACAGAGCTTTAGGGTCAACAGGTTGTTGCTGTTAATAAAAACCTCCTGCTGTTCCCAGATTTACGCTGAATGGTCAAAGGCTAAAACAGAAAGGGGCTATATTTGATGTCTGAATCTCAAATAAGCTCTTATTTCATGACCTGTTGTACTGTTCAAAAGTTGGGAATCAGGATATGTAACCCGTTTTGTTGCAGGTGTGTAATGTTGATGGTGGTGTCCTCTAGACTCGTGGGAAGGTGTAAAAATGACAGATTTTCGACGATGACCCGAGCTGTTAGTGAGTCCATAGTGATTAAGAAAGCAACACAATGGATTGGGACTGAGCTAGAAATAAAGTGAACACCAAAAATGCCTCATGTTTGAAAAGTGGAACCCCCAGTCACATGATCTGTTGATTTTCTAAGGGTCAGAATTAAAGTGCCCCCTTCTGATCTGATCTCCTGAACCAAATCGAAATTACTTTTTTAAAAAACCCTTTTTGGTCGAAATTTGCTGCATCCGTGATCATCTTATGCAAGTGAATAACTGCAAATATGTTCTTATTTAATATCTTTCAAGCTAATCGTTCCCAAAGTACTTCAGATGGTGAATAAACTGGTTTATGTTTTTTATGTATGTTCGAACATTTCAGTACATGCTGTATCAGTAATTACTGGGCAAGAGTTATTAATATGAGTGATTCCTAACTTCTGACTGGTAATAAACGTTCTTCTCTGGGTCGGGTGGTGGAGCCATTTGAGATTCAGGGTGTGTTTGTGTTTATTTGGGGTATGATTTTATGTTTTCACCTCAAGATGTGACTCATATGCTTGTGTTATGAATGGCTCAAGGTGTTTGTGTATATTGTGTGTGTGGGATGAACAGTATTACCTGTGAAAGGACTTTAGAGGCTCACTGTGATTCTATTTAATAATGACTGAGGGTCTGGAATGGCTTCTAACAAAGGTGTGAGGTGATCAGAATTTTTTTATGTTCATGAACCATTACAGGCTTGGCCTGATGCATCAACCATGTGTCTGTCCTTGATTTCGATCCAGTGGAATTTTCCCTTCTTTTTTGGCCTCTAATGAGTCAGCAATGAGGAACAGACTGCCTTAAAGTCTAAACAGTAAACAATCATGACAGTTCATCACATTTCTCATATACATGAGGGTGTATCTCTCTCTCTCTCTCGCTATATATATTATATATCTCATTTATGATTTATACACTACTGACCACACAAAATTCAAATTCATATATTCAAAATACATATAAATATATACCTTGGAAATGTTAAACTACACAACAAAAGAATAGCAACCTGTGCATTTTACACACACACTGCTGCAAACTACAAACAGTACAGTCTCTCTCCTCTCTCTCTCTCTCTCTATATATATATATATATTCAGAAATTACCACAAAAAATTTTAGCTATAGAAGCATTTTTGTCTTACAATTTTATTGTATTTTATTTTCATTTGTGTGGGTTTATGTACCAAAATGTTCATAGTTCATTTTATATGCCCTGTTTTGCCATCACTTAATCCCAAGCTGCCTCATTCAAAGAGCAGAATATATAGAAACACTCCTTATAACTTCAATATAAATGGGTGGGGCTAATCTGCTGTAGTATACAAAACTGTGAGTTTTTCCCGTTACGGCCTTAATGTGATACCAAAAAAATATTCTGCTGTAAGATGATGACAAGCCTGTTCTTCTGTTACTATTCTGACCCCTTATTCTTAATGTGGTGGTCTTCCTCTGGTGTCGGGGACTGATTTAAACATCAGTATCTTAGGATGATCATATGTCAGTGGGGGGAAACCATCTTGGGTTTGTAGCTGTTCTCCATTTTTCCACTTAATCCACAACTCGTCAATCAGCCAAGATGTGAAGAACTACTCATGTATCAAAACAACAGATGATGGACAATACAGGAGCAGATTAGGTTAGGAAAAAGAATTATTCTAAGCAGTTGAAGTCCGGCAACGGGACAGGAGATAAACTTACTTGCTCTAGAACTGACCTTATGCTGCAAATCTTAAAAAAAAACCAAAACAAAACACAAGCAACGTTTAAAAAACACTGAAATAGGAAATACAAAAAGTTCTTATAAAAATGCATGGTTGTGTACAGTTTGTATACACTGCAAATGTAGAACATCAGTACAAAACACTTCTATAGAGTACAAGAGAACTGCATCAGAGCTTGAAAGAGCCATGTGACCACATCACTGTCCAGAGTCCAGGTCACTGTGCATGTGAAGGGATCAATAGTGCAAAGGAGCCCCTAAAGCAGGGTATTCACGTCCAGTCCTGGAGGGAGGGTGTACTCTTTATGAGGGGGAGGTCCACCAATTCATGTTTATGAAGTGCAAGATTTATGTATAATGAACAAAACACAAAGTCTGCTTCGCCTTCCTGCAGGCCTGATCCAGCTATTGACTTCAGTCAGTTCCTGTGTGAGATATGTTCGGTTTGGGTTGGAGATGAAACCTTTGGACGGTAGATCACCATGGAGAAGGCTGGTGACCACTGCTCTGGAAGCCACCCACGAGAATGTTACTGCAGTCGAATGGTTAGGAATACCCTTCATGAGCCTGAGGCATGACAGTTTTGACCTAATGAGCTAAAATCAGTTCATGGTAGAGGGGTGTGTTTGCATGGGGCAAAACAGACCCCAAACAGAAGTGATTCCGTTCAGATTTTCATCAACATCCATATAAACACTCAGGACATGGAGTTTCACTGATGGGTTTATGGTAAATAAAATGGCTGTACTTGTATTGGACACTCCATTCACAGCCAATGTAATAATATTCCTTACAGTTTCTGTTTCTCTGCACTGCATCTCAGGAAATATGCAGGGTTGTTGAAAAAGGAATCCTTTAACACGCATGAGACTGGACTTGTCTGTTAATTGCCTGGACAAGAAAATCACAGAACTGTACTGGTGGACCCAGGCTGTGCAGGACCAGAACTGAATGGTTCAATTAGAAATTCAATTGACACATTTTCCCAACTGATCCTAAATGTAAATTTCATGCCTTGGACTAATATTGCTAAAAAGAACTAGAAGTCAATAGTCACACAAATCCTGCGTGTAAAATTTCCCCATAAAACATCGGTCAGCCTACTCAAACTGTTTCTTTATTAAGATGGAACACACGGTTTGGGACACGGCATGACGTCTTTGCCACCTTCATGAAAACCTGGATTTGAGTAACTATTGATTTTAGTGTTTGTTGGAGATGTTCGTAATCTTGTAGCTCCAGTTCTAAACCAAACAAGCCAAATTTGGACACAAAGCCTCACAACTAACTAGAAATAGCAAACCTAACTCTAGCTACTTGCTAACCACTTTTATTACACACTGCCATGAACACACAGCAGGACTCCATCTAATTGGCCAATTGCAGAGTGAAGGTCATCCATTGCTAAAAAAATTCTGTCCATCAGTCCAGTTCAACAACAACAAATGTCCGAAGGCATCCAGCACACACTATAGATGCAGCCGAGTGGGCAAACTCTAAAATACACACTGAGCCAAAAGGCTGAACCGTGGAAAACCCCGAAGCAAGCCAGGCATGAGTGGACAGAAAGAAAATCAGATGTAAGACTCTAACTTAAAGCCTCAATGCTGTGCTTTTTGTGAATCTTCGTCCTGCTTCCTACCTTCCACAGGCACGGAACTGTACAAACGATCCAAACTCCACATCCTCATCATCTGGCTCAGCCGCCCTGCATATCTATGGGTCTGTTCATGTCCAGACACTGCAAAAGCGTCCTCACAAGCATCCCTTTCGCAGAGCTTCCGAGACCAGAAATCCAAGCGTGGGGGTCCAAGGCACCACCAGACTCTGCATGGTGACCAGCAGCCGCCCTGACTCCACCTCCTCTGGACCCGCCAGCAAGTACTCCCGTCCTGGAAGAGGAAAGACGTCAAAATGATTCAGAATCAGAGGAACTGACCTCGCCATCACCACAGCAATGCACAGTATAGTGCTTACCCTGCTCTTAAGCATGAATAACTAGAGGACAAACACTAAACTGTGATGCAGCTTGATTCTAGAGTCCCGTCTCAGGCGTGAGAACAGTGCAGCAGTTATGTGGGTAAGTTTTTATAGGCCTTAATTCCAGTCACTCTGCTTAAACTGTGCTTAACCCTACCATAAATTACCCCTGACCCCTTACACCAAACCCTTTAATTTGAATTAAGCGGCCATTAATTTGTGAACCGATCCCTTAATTTTACCTTAAAAGTGGATTTAACTCATGAGTGTGAAACCCCTTCATCCTAAACATAAGGCATTCATTCAGGAGGTTCTATTATTTAAGGGGCAAATTTTTAAAAGTAAGTGGAAAATTCAGTAGTTTTACCCCTTAATCAGCCTTAATCTGTGTACATTTCCCCTTAATTTTTCTCAATTTCCTGGAAATGAAGGTAATTTTAAGGGGTAAAATTAAGGGGTAATGCACATAGTTTGACTAATTAGGGAGCCATCATTATTAATCAGGAATCCAGAAGTACATAATATATTTTCTTGTCCATTTCAATATAAAACATATTAGTGATAAACATGTATAAATGTGCACAGTTTGGAGAAATAAGCTGTTTCTGCAGATGTTTTGGTCTTAATAGCATGAAAAGGACATCCTGCCTCACAATTGGTGCATCTTGCTTCACGCGCCTGGACTAAGAACCCCAAACAGTAAAATAGAAACATTTGAGGTTTCAGTTTGTCAGTTTGTCAATTAAATAGCCCAATTATGTCCATAATAAAATTATATGTAAATTACTTCACTAGAATTCTTATTATTATACATAGCATGCTTGTCTTAGGATAAAATTTGAAAATAGTTTATTATCATTTTATTATTGCAGTAACAATAACACCAATTGCTATTTATACAAAACAAGCACAAGTGTAAATGATTATTGCATGAGAGCAGATCAGGTGTGGAGCTTGATATCTAGCCTGTAATGTTATGAAGATTTGGAAACACATGAGCCCTGGTTCCTACCGTCAGTGAGTTAATTTGAGATGTTTTGTGATGCTGGTACCTGGGTGGAGGACGGGGCAGGTGCAGCCGTGGGTGGTCCAGGACAGCGGGTACAGGCTGTGTGTGCCCTGCGAGAGTGGGAGGAACCCCGAGTGCAGCACCTTCCTCACCTTCACCTGCACCACCACGTGGGAGCCCTTATCATGAGCCGACAGCACACTGGCCTTTATCACTGCAGCCCAGACAAGCGCACACGCACACACACACACACACACACACACACAAATCTCTTTCTTTATATATACACATACATACACATATAGTCAAGCCCAGAATTATTCATACCTCTGGAAAATGTTGATTTAGTTACTTTTATTTAACCAGCAAGTTTCTTCTTGATTGGAAATGACACAGGCGTCTCCCAGAAGAGAATAAGACGATGTCCAAGAGGAATCATTGTTTACATTTGAACAAAAAGTGTCATGTCCAACATTATTTATGACAGTTTGCAAAAGGTATGAACAATGTTGGACATGCTGCATATATATAATCCTCACTTTGACCCCCCAAGACAAAATGTTCATAACCTGACCCAAACCTTTGCATACAACTGTGAATAACAACACAAATTACCATAAGAATGTTTCATCTGGCACAGATCGGACACACCCTTCAGCTTTCTCTCTTTGCAGTTGCATTTCCCTGTGAAGAGGCAAAACACACACACATGCAAACACACAATTATGTAAATACTTCTTTTTCATTTATTTTCAACCAGTGGGACGCAAGGAAAGAACAACATAAAACAACCCCCTACTATTGTGGAAGTTCCCACATTAGCTCTAGGCTCTGTGGCTGTGTGTGATTGTGTGTAGTGTATTATTAGCAGGTACACTGGGACCCTGTTCACTCACCTGGCTGGTAAAGTGTAGAGACAGTGAGTTCTTTAGACCACGCCTTGTCCTCCTCGTGCGTCCGAAAGTGGGTCAGCTCCGGTATTTTTCCTCCAATGGGAACATTGTAAAACTCTCCATTGGCTTTGCTGTAAACAGAAAGAGGATACAGCAACAACACAATGAAAGATCAAAAGATACCCATGTGGCTTTCGTAGCTGGATAGAGACTGAGTCTCTTAAAGGGAAGTTACGCAAGTTAATGAGAAAATACAGCTGTATCCCCTATTAATACCCATTAACTTCAGAAGTAATGCTTGATAAGCAGGTGCAGGTTTATACTGGATTAAACCCCCCAGTACCTCCCAAAGTATCACTAATGAAGTTTAACCTGAAATTTAGTCTGCGCTGGTTTTACCAAACTTATGGCACTTTTCCACTGACACAAGTAACTGAGTCGTGCAGTGGACAGATGTGTTTCCATTACAAAGTGACCCGCACCCGAGCCAAACCTGAGCTGAAAGAACTGACTGCATCACTGCTTTCTGATCACGACAGGCCATTATTTTATTACTGTTCACACAGTAAAAAAATAACAATGGAGACACAAACGAACAACTGGGAAGTACAAGCACTACTGTCTGTTTGGGCCAAAGATAAATTACAGTAGGGCAATACTGTAAAAAAAACACTATAAAGAAATGCATGACTAAATGTAGCTAACGTGAAAAAAACAAGACAATAAATAATAAGATAACCACAATAACAAAAGCAGCTCTGACAGAAGAACTTTCTGCTGTGTCGACTTCACGAACACGACCGGCCGAATATTAGACTTGTAATGTGTTTCAGTGTTAATTTTCTCACCTATCTAAGCAGCGGCCTGTTATGGGGTTACAGCTCTCAGGGCACATGCAGGGCCTGCAGCCGTCTGGACCAAAGCCCCAGTGTCCAGGGAGACACTGGCTGCAACTGGTGCCACTGACGCCAGGCTTACAGCGGCACTGGCCGCTCCGGGGGTGGCACCAGGTCTCCTCTGTGCTGGTCAGTGACTGAACAGATCCAGCCGGGTCACACCAGCACCCTGGAGAAGAGAAAAGATGAGAGAAGATAAGATAAGATTTGCTTTGTCACGGCAGAAAGTGGACAGTACAAAGAAAACACTAAAATGTACACTATACAATCTAGAAACATGAATATGGACATCTGTACTGTAAAATATATACATATATGTAAACTAAATGTAGACTTGGGCAAGTTGTATGCATGTACACAATTAGTATTGTTTGTATACATGTTTATATACACAGAGTGGATATATAAGTAAATATGACACTGTGGATACACACACATACACACACACACATACATACAGGTACACAATGGAGTGACGGGCATCGACAATGTGAATAATTTGCACATTTGCAACTTGTTGCATCAGAAAAATTGCATTCAAGTGATATTGCACTTAAGAGAAACTGCCATGGTGTATTGGATATTTGTGTTTGTTTGTCTGTGTGTGTGTGTGGTCATCTGCAAAGTCTTTGTTGTGAAGTAATTTACAGTGTTTGATGTGAAATGGTGAATTGTTCTGGACCTTCATATTTATAGTGGTGGTGAACAGAACTAGGGGCTGCGATTTCTACACAAATATAAACCTTTTATTCTACCAGTGAATTTACACGTCTCTTCTGACTTTGAGGGTATAGAAATGTATATAAGTATATTATTTGGCTCATACCACACTGCATGTTCCACCCTAGCAACGACAATACAGTTCGGATCACAATCTACTGTAAAAAAAATATCTCAGCTATCAGGAAGTTCCCTTAATCCATTCATTTAATGAAATTCAAATCAATTCAATTCAGTTCAGTTCAATTCAACTTAGATGAGATCAATTCAACTCAGTTCCAACGCAATTTAATTAAACCCAATTTCTTTCAGAAGCATCAGATGGTTTCTGTCACAACTCTTGCAGTAAAAGGTGAATTGCACATCAAACCATATTTTGTCTACATTTAGTAACAAATTCTGAAAAGTCATGAGCTCTGATTGGTAGTGTCCAAAATGCTTGACTAAAATTCCATCATTGCTGTCATTCCTATCTGACAGGCAGAGCTATTTACTAAACTGTCTCAATCAGAGAGAAGAGAGATGCCACCCAGTAAACGAGATTTGATTAGTATTTGAAAGGTAAGCAAACCTTCTTATTACTGTTTAGCCAGTGGTGAGAAGTGTTACACTCTCACCAGCAGGGGGAGACACTGAGACAGCAGAACACTGAGCTTAGGGGACGAAAATGAATCCCCTTTCTGATGTGTTTTATGATTTGTGTGATTAACATTCCTTTATATTCTTGTTTCTGGCATCAGTCAAAATCATAATTTGAAATGAATGATAAATTGTGCCTGATATAAGATAAGATACACGAGAACTGTGCAAAGGTCCTGAGAAAACTATATTTAAATAATAATTTAAACTTAAATTCAAACAACTAAACTATAAACTATATTAAAAACATTTATTTCTTTAGTTTATTTGAGCAGCGCACGCTTTTAAAAGCAATTATTAAAACATACACTACCAGGTTTGGACACACCTTTTCTTTGTTTTTATTATTTTCTGTATTGTAAATTAATATTGAAAACAAACAAAATGATGAAGGAACACATGGAGTTACGCAGTAAACAAAAAAAGAGTTAAACAAACCAGACTCTGTTCTGTAATAAGGGAATGATGGACTGTTGTGTTTTACTGAG
>JBBPDB010157041.1:0-13803 GCA_037974465.1 Brachypetersius altus
CCCATTTTTATCTCAACTGTTATCTCAGTTTATTAAGTATTAGTATGTGCTCTGTCTAAACATGTGGGTAGAGAGAGTTATTTCAATACTTCTTATGTGTATAAGTGTTAGTTTTCGCTCATTTACATTTTCTTTACTGATAATGCATTAAACTGAGTTTAACACGAAATTAATGTGTTCTGGGAGCATATTTGGGGGCATATTTAGGTTTTACACTATAAAAATAGGCATTTTTAGGCATTTTTGTTACCAAAACACAACAACGCAATTTTTCACTATATGCTCTTGGAACTTAACCTCTGCGAAAAGCGCATGATTACTGTATATCTGTTTAGGTAACATTGGTACATGAGCTTGATGAAAAACATACATCCGTCCAGGTATGTACAAGCCTTTGACTGGGTAGTGCAAAATTGTTTTAGTTCACAGAGGTTTTCTTCCCAGCCCTTCTCTTTATTTTTTGAAGAAAAAAAACTGCCTCAAAGCAATTCAGAAATCCCTGACTGTGCCCTTGAAAGAGTGATAAAGTTGCAGACGAAACCATAACACTAATTATTCTTTTCTATATCCAAATGGAACAAAGGTAGTAGCAAACCTCAAAGGAGAGGCATGCTGGCTCAGTGTGCTTCCTGACTGGTGACTTAACTTTTCTATTGACTCTTCACAGGTAGACCAATACATTGTATTGAATATGTTCTCAGTTTTTATTTGGAAAAATATATAAATCTGACAAATGCAACAAATTACAATATATTTCATACACTTGAAATCTCACTGGTACCAAACTGTGTCCTCAAGGGTAATTTCATATCTGTATTACCTTGTATGAGGGACCCACAATTGCATTGCATTCCAGTCCATTTGTTTTGTTGACCTTGCACCAACTCCAAACATTGTTTTTTTGGTCTTCTTATTGTATTCATTTTTTATTTATATTATTTTGCATAGAATGTGCAAATATGCCCTGATAAACTTGCAACTCTATGCATAAAGGTACCTGTGCTTGTACATGTGAACATTTGAAAAATCTCACAACTAAGCTGAGTGTTTCCTCATAGCTTTGTACCTGCATGGCCTGACTCATGTAGCGTTCACAAGCACTGGCTGACAATCTTCTCTGCAGTTGTCCTCCCAGTGTCATAGCAACTGAACAACATAGAGAATAAATGACCTCGCTCCACTCCCCTGGGCTTTCTGTACTTATTTTTTTAGTGGTGCTATTGTTCACGACAGGATGTGTAAGATTCCAGCCTATAAGCATAGAGCTGGTATCACAATCAGTATCGAAACATGGAAGATTGGCATGTGGCCAGATATCATTCAGTTCCCATGATATCAAGTGTCTGCTGTCTCTCACTGCTGCCAAACCCCACCTTCTCCCATCAATAATGTCATCTTGTTATCCACCTTTGTGAAGTGTACACTCAGGTATGAGTGTGCATCTCAGGAGATGAAGGATGACATTGTTCACCAGCTGGCACAGGTCCTTCTAGGCACAGACAAGGTGTCACACTTTCCAATCCAGACTGGTGGTTGGTGACTTGTTTAATGTCCCTCCAGCAAGTGTGTGGAAATGCTGCTTGGATGGCACCTTTGTGTTATGTACAGAAAAATCTTTACTGGTTAAACCCCCTTTACACCTACATTTATGGGCCATTTTAGCAGAAAGATGTGCCATATATTTATCTACCATTCCTTACTTTTGCTCATCCATTGCTGCACCCCATTCTGCCTATCAATGAAGTTGGGCCACCACAGGACAGCAGACATTGTTCAGCCTCCAAAACAGAAATTATAACAACATGGAAGTGATATACTAGTGTTGTGCTGTTACTAGACATAGCACATTTCCAGTGTGTTATTTTGGAATACTTGTGAGTCCACTTAAGGATGACACATTTTTTGTTATTTTAGATTTAACAAGGCATGACAAAAGATGGTTTAAAATGATACCAATGCTATGAATGTTATTAATTATTATTAATGAGCACATAAAACTGCACCGGCAAAATTGAAAGTTTAATGAACAAAAAGACTGTTAGCATCACCTAGTGGCTAAACTAAACAGACCCACCAAAACACCATTCAATTTACTGCAACAAATCCACTGCATTTTTCATGCACATCTCCCAATATTATATGTACGTGGCTGGCAGAAATTACAGGTCGTTTATGCTGGGAGTGGACCAGTGTGGCCTAAGGCTAGTCATTTCAAACTAGCAATCAGTCAGTAATTGTTGTGGCACAAATTACTACGGTCATAGTAACCTTGGAGGCAGCGTATTGTCTGCAAGTGTCATTTGTAAACAGTTGTAAAACACCTACCTTTGACAACAGTGCCACTTGTTTGTGCAGTGTAGATGACAACAGAATAATAAGCCACCATTTAAAAAAATATATAAAATAATAATAATAATAATGAGCCACCGTGTGTTATGGTTAATTTGTTGCTCTTTTACAGAGCCATAGACATTTTCCCCTGGCCTTACTGCTAGAGGAAGCTCCTTCAGGGCAATACACATTTTTCTTGAAAGTTGTTCATCCCAAATAGACTCTTCTATGTAAGAGATTAACAAGATGCTCATTGCTACTGTGCTTACTTTTGTAACATATTTTTTCTATGACAGATAACAACTTATATGGTTATGTATATAATCAGTTGTGTACATGTAGCACTCTTCATAGCATTTAAAAGGAATGGTATTTAACTGTATTTCTTATTTGGGAATATGTTAATTATCCAAAGATGTAAAATGAGATTTTATGCCATGAATCTTTAAATAATGTGTCCAGTTTTCTAAAACACGCATTACAATTAAACTATGATTAATAAAGGAAAAAATGAAGAGCTTTTCTCTGTTCATTTGAGATTGGAAGGCTCTAAGAATAGAAATATCCTCAAACTATGGAGTTTTCCACCTGTGGTTTTTGGACTATTGCTTCATTAATCTATCTATAACTAATATATTCTGATTTGATGAAAAATGCCACGTTTTCATATGTTATGAAACTTACAACACCACTTCTGTGTAAACATTCTTCAAGATCCTGATAAACGGTTCAATAGTATGCCTGCCCATTGCAGAGCTAAGTGATAGAGGAGCTCTAAACCAAACATCATACTTTGGGTCATTGTATGTTTCTGTTGGAAAAAATACTCAGTCAAGGTTGAGTTTAGCAGGAAGTACAAATGAAAGTAGTACAAGTGCTGTACAAGAGATGAGTTGAATGTTCCCCCTCAGACAAGTTGAATGATTAATATTCTTTTAAAAAATGCTTCTGATTTAAAAATGGTTTAAAAATGACTCACATACCAGCTTCTGATACACATCTTGTACATGGTCATGGTAAGTAGCAAAGAATGCATTTTTACAGGGCATCCTCTCTAGAGATGAATGCAAGTTTCCGCCTAGTCGTTTTTGATAAAAGGGGACAGGGCAGCCATCTGAAATATGTCAAGCTTTCAGCGTCATGAAAATGCAGGTGTGCAGGTTCAGCCAGACATGGAGAATTGATGGGAAAGGGCAGGGGTGGACCTTGGCAGGTACTTAAAGAAGTTGTTCCATTAAGCAAAACCACTGACAAACTGATGCTTAAGCATCCACTGCTCAATTTCTTCAATTTAAAACAACCTTGGACAATATCATGTCCTTCTCAAATAGATCCTATGGAACCTATGGAAACAGGACTCTCAGCATGTACGGGGGAGCTGGAGGCCAAGGAAGCCGCATTTCAACATCTAGGCATGGGTTACTTTATGGATCTGTTCGGGGCTTCAATCTTGCTGACGGCCTTGATCTCCACATCTCAACCAATGAGAAGGCCACTATGCAGAACCTAAATGATCGCCTAGCATCCTACATGCAGAAAGTGCAGTCTCTGGAGAAGAAAAATACTGAACTGGAGGGGAAGATAAATGAGTGGTATGAATGTAATACCATCGTCTTCCGTGACCACAGTGACTTTTTGGCAATAATCAAAGACTTAAGACACCAGGTAAGACTGCAAAGAGAGAGAAAGGGGTTGTGCAGTGGCTCCTGGATATAACACAAGGCAGAATTCATTTAAACTCTTAGAAGTCTATACAACTTGTTCTCAGGACCCCCCTGACAGTCCACATTATTCTTCTATCCCTATGTGTTGCAAGTTGGAGCAAACATGTAGACCAGCTAGTCTAAAGTAAGAACACATTGTAGTTTTAATGTACTTTTTTAATGTAACTATGTTAACATCTATCTATCACCTAGTTACTGTAGTGAATATGCAATGGGAAAAGACAGAAAAATGTTTTGGTTATTTTATTTTGATGGGGAATAAAAAAGATACAAATATGCTGTTACAAAAATGTAATTCTAAGAACATAATTTTCATTACAGTTTACCTCAAGCTGTCAATTTAATATAGCCCAATAGATTTCTTAGTGTAAAAAGTTGCTTAGTACAAATATTATTTTCTTTTTGTTCTGTAGATTGAATACCTCTCCAAGTGCAATGTCAAGATTATCCTTGACATTGACAATGCCAGGCTGACTGCTGATGATTTCAGAATCAAGTAAGTAATCTTTTGGTGTAAGTTTATTTCTACCTAATTTTTCAGCTTTTACATCATTATTATCCATTTAATTCACAAACTCTGACTTTAGGTATGAGGCAGAGCAATCTATGCGTATGCCGGTGGAGACAGACACTAACTGTTTTCGCAAGGCTCTGGATGAGCTGACCATCACTCGCTCAGATTTGGAAATGCAGTATGAGAGCCTGAAGGAGGAACTCGTCATGCTTGAGAAGATCCATGAGGAGGTACACCATAGTACACATTCCCTAATCCACTGGCTTTGTTTACCTACATCAGCTCAAGTAACATTTGTCATGGCCAGCTTTTAACTATAAAAGATCTCAGCTCTTGATGAAACAATAATAATTAAATTCATAACATCACACACTACCGTTCAAACATAACTATAACTGTAACTCTAAAATGTAGGGCTGTCATAATTAGTCAATTAAAAAATCTTGGTTTAAACATATAGAAACTTGTATAAGAGAGAAGGCATAAGACATATGATGTAAGAAAATCAAGGTATTGGGTATCAAGGCACTACTTAGTCAAGTTTACCAGGTTCCCCACATAGGAGCGATCTTGAAGTTACTTTGGTAACATGACTGAAAGGACACCCACACCAGAAGGATCTAATGAATGTGCTGTCTTTAGTCACAAACATAATAAAATTATATCAAACATTTGCAGTTACAAATTGCTTGTATATGAGCACTTGATTAATTCCCAAAATAATTGCTGAATTACCTCCATAGCAGTGTTGTACTCAGTTCTGAAGTCAACTGCTCTGTTCATCATTTTAGACATGTCTTTTATTTCTTAATCACTTTTTTATTTTTGAATCAGGTGATGTACAGGACTATCATATAAGGATGATTTGTGCTGTATTAGGGCAATTTAGACATCTGCAACAAAGCAGCTTTGTAAAAACCTGTATTTAAAACATTTCCAAACTTTTAAAAGCCTTCTTAAACTAACCTAATCTAAAGATAAGTCACCGTTACCCAAGATGTGAATTTTACTGCCATATTTGGATTGTACTAAAAAGCTTGGTCACTATGTCCATGACAGAAAGCTCTGCCTCTTTACTAGAGTGGTTCAACACTGCTGAAATCAGCGAATAATGCAGCAGCTGGAGAATATCTCTGTGACGAAGCTGGCATTCATTTCTTCCATACAGGCTCTGTCACGTTCTACCATGACTCTCTCCTCCTTTAATCCTAGAGAAAAGAAAGGTGGCTCCATAAGGCATTAGAGCCTTGTCTCTTAACCACACAGATACACCCTGGAATGCGCATCTTATTCAATTCATGTATTGCTTTTAGTTAAATTCCAGTAAAGTAAGTCTATTGCAAAACTAAACAAATGGAAGTGGTAAGCCCACAGTATAATGCATAAAAGTAAAAAAGAAGCCTCAGTTTAAATCACTTAAAGCACCAAATGTAAAGTAAACGTTCTTAAGAAAGTGTAATAAATCATCTGTGATACAGCAGTTTAGACTAAACTGTTATGTCTTTTGTTGTTAGCTTCATATCAGGGAAAGACTGTAAATTACTGTGACCTTGCTATGACATTCAAATATCTAATTATGAAAAAAATGTTCTGGTCTTGTATTTAAAAGAAAAGGCCAGTAAGATCCAAACTTAATTGTTAAACTCAACAAACTTGACCGAGGCAGTGTGTTTTTGAAAAAACAGTGAGGTTTCCACAGCAGAGGGAAAGAGTGTATGACTAATGCGGTGTTCCTTCCTTCCTTTTTTTCCTCAATCCCTCTAGCTTGCTTGTGTTCTGCCTGCAGTTTTCCCTTCCATTAGCTCATTTTGAGAAACAAGGCTTATGTAACTTGGCCTCTTTTCCACACAGGAACACACTCCAGCTTGTAGGTCCCCCTAGAATCAAAAGTCACATTAACACAACTAATTCTTGACATGAAGTGCAGCAAGCCTAGTTACTTTCTTTAGAATAATCAAATTTACCCAATTCTCCTCATTATAAATGTACTGGTTATGACGGTATGCAGTGGTTAATATCTACCAAAAGCAGTCCAAGGAAGGGAAACAAGTGAACCAGACCATTTAGACCCCATCCCTACAGCAGTGGTCTCTTTCAGCAGGATAATGATCCCTATCACACTACAAAAACTTGTTCAGGGACAGTGTAAAGAACATGATAAAGAGTTCAATATGTTGACCTAGCCTCCAGATTCCTCAGATAAGGCACCTGTGGCATGTGCTGGACAAACTATCCCACTCCATCTTAGAGGATGCATCTTATAGGACATATCTGTTGCTAACATCTTGGTACAAGATAACACAAGTTAAAATGTCTAGTGAAGTCCATGGCTCAGTGGGGCAGAGCTGTTTTGGCAGCACAATTGGGTTCTACATGATATTGGGCCGGTGGCTTCAATGTTATGGCTATTCTGTGTATATTGAATGCTAAGCTGTCCATAACTATTGAGACTTTGTCTCAATAGATGCTTTAAACAACAAACACATCTTTATCATATTCAGTTTAAGAGAAATTGTCTACATTTTCCATGTAACTACATATCTAATCTATGGGGATATAGGACTGCTTGCTGTTAAAATCAACAAAGACAAACTCAGTCTACACACATATTCCTGAGAAACTAAATTACACATGTATATCTATGCTGAAGTTGCATTTGCTGTATCTTTTAGGAGATGGCTCAGATGCGTGAACAAGCTGCCCAGGTGAACGTGTCTGTGGACGCAGCGCCCTCTGTGGACCTGAACCAGACATTATCAGAGATCAGACAGCACTATGAGTCCATTGCTGTCAAAAACAACAGTGACCTGGAGAATTGGTACCAAAGCAAGGTACACTAGAATCAGAAAGATGAACAGTCCAGATTTTCTGCATCATTTTAAGTGACGTGTTAAAACTTGTTTATCTTTCCTGTTTCAGAGAGAATTCTTTCAGAGAGTTTTATTTTCTGGAACACTTCATAGACTGATGCACAAATGTGCATACTTACAGTATATGTGTAGTCACCAGTAAGATCACACTGCTTGAAGGGAATTACCCAGACAAAATCATATGTTCTGACAGTACTGTAAGATAGTAAGACATCTACACTTTAATCAGCTATACATGCTAGTTACTGTTTTCTAAGCAGTGTAGGAAGAAATTATAAAAGAAGGGGAAGGCAGAGTGTCACAGTATATAAGGAATGAAATTAAACCATTAAATTAACAAAAACCATAACATAAACTAAAAACACATTTTTAAAATGTCAAGCAAACTTAAGAAGCCACAGCTAATATGATGTAGAGATATTATATATAATAATTAATTCTTTAGTCCCAATATGGTGGCACACATTGGAATAGTAAAGGCAATACAATAAAAAATACAAATAAAAAGTATTTTAATTCCTGTCACCAGCTTATGCTATGTGACTGTCTAAAATGATTGAGTGTGCAAATCATCTGTCCTACAAAAATATGTAGCATAATAAATATAGTTGTGTTTGTATGGCCTATACGACCAACCATAACCCTGGCCCTGCTGTGTTTTGCAGATTTCCACTGTAGAACAAGACATGGCTACACACACTGAGGAATTGGAGTACAGCAATGCAGAACTCAAAGAGCTCAAGTGCACCTTCCAGAGGCTACAGATTGAACTACAGACCCACCACAGCATGGTAAGCCCGCCCACAAAAACACTTCAAATTGCCATCATGTTCCCAGTAACACTATACACTATGAAAACAAACGCCTTAATGTTACTCCTTAAAATTATCTTAATTTCCCAAACAGTAAATTAAGGAAAATGAAGGGATAAAGTGCACAGATTAGGACACATTTTTTGCCCCTTAAATAACAGAACTTCCCGAATTAACATTTAAATTTAAGATTAAGAGGTTCCACACTCATGCCGTAAATCTAATTTTAAAGTAAAATTAAAGGGTTGTTTCACAAAAAGGGGGTTGGTGTACTTACGGGGTATGTTATAACACACTTCGTGTCCGGGTGTATACTGTATGTCCTTTAACACTAAGCTTGTAAACTCTCTTTAAACAATACTTATCATCTTCCAGTTAATTTATTTGTGGAATTAACCATTTTTTCTATTAAAAAGACAAAGGGTTTCTTCACCTCATCTGACCTCAAAAGAAACCTCACATCCTGCACGTAGCAAAGGGATAAGGTTTTACAAGCCTGCAGCAACATGTCAAGACAAAATGACTGTAGTGCCAGTTCTCATCTCCACACACAATACCACTCATGAGCCTTTATGTCTGGTATGTTATAAAAGACCAGTTCAAACACAATTCTTGCCAACAATGTGCTAATTTTCTGTGACTTGGAACAGTCAGGGGAAATATAGTGTTATGCCCTGTACTTATGTGCGCAGTATACAATGTGTACTTTGTTCAGAATGGAGTTATCCAGATTGGTTGTGTCATGTTCCTGTTCAAGTGCCTAAACAGAAAACAACTGGTTAATTGTGAAGCTGAAATAAACCATATGTTTGTGATTTAGAGGCTCAAATAGCGGCCAAGTAGAGTAACAAAGATTTTCATTGTGATACAGACACACTGCTGCCACTGCAGAGTTTGTATCTAACATGCTGCCATCCTAAAAGTTATTAAGATTGAACATTCAGAAATGAAAAAAAGTGTGTAATATATAAGCTAGTGCATACCACTTTGTTTCTGATGGGTGTGTTTTAATGTTGGTCTGTTTTGAAAATCAGCTACCCTACATTTCACACAGAAACAACAGTTTGTGATTGTTTTTTTTGCACGACAGTCAGCTGACCCTTTCCTGTCTAGGTACTCTGATCATTGGCACATTAGATGACAAAAAACAGATGGCATTCAGAAATTTTGTTTGTGGGACTGATATACTGCTTTACCATCATGTATTACGTAGCTAGTTAGTCAAGACATGTTTGGTGTTCAGATTTTTCACTAGAGTTTTGAGGGTAACATAATGGATGCCCATGCCCTATCAAATAGTGCTGTGCAAAGTGTATACGTAAAACATCTCACAATTTTCTCCTACCTCATCAGTTAATAGACTAATTACTTGTTAGCTACAAAAGCTTCATAGGGCAAAGTTAAGGAGCTCCACTGCAAACGTAAGGCAAACACAGACACCAAAGATGTCTTGACTAACAGCTATCTTTATAGAAAAACTCTAAAATGTCAAGCTATTCCTTCGCCAGTGGTTTGGCATTGTCAGGGTTATGTACTCCCTCTCCACTCACACTCAAACTTTTGCTTGATCCTGATATTTTTTCACAGAGGAGGTCTAATGAGACAACTTTAGCAGAAACTGATGCTCGGTTCTCCGAACAGCTTGCAAACCTTCAAAGCACCATTAATGACCTGGAGCTCAAACTTAGTCACATCCACATTGACATGAAGAACAAAAAAACTGACTATGACGTACTGGAGACAGAGATCACAGAGTACAGGTTACTGTTGGACGGAGAAGACAGGTGAAAATACGACTGCATTACATCTGGCAACCTTTTGGTTCTCCATAATGTACATGATTTTTAAAAGAATATGCATGAATTAGCATATACTACTGACATATTAGCATATACTACTGTAGAAGTAAATGCATCCATGAAGCTGTTTTAAACAGCATACCTTTGGAATCATGTAAGATTTTGTCATGTATATATAATATATTTATCCCATTAAGTTTGAGCAGAGTATCACAAAATAAAACTAGCACATATTTATGTACTTTAGCAATGGTATAATGATGACATTAGACAGAATATTTGTAAATGACTTATTTGTATAAATGTGTTTAATTATGGTCATACAGACATGACTAAATAATTTAAATACATTTTAGATGTTTTTTACTTGGTTAACATTTTTCTTCTCTTTTTCTCTTAATTTTACAGTGGGCATCAAAGTGAGTAATTTCCTTTCCATTCTTGTGTGACTTATAGCTATAATGGACTGGAAGAACCCTCATTTTTCAGAATAATCAGCTGAAGTTTTCAGTTTAGCTACAAATTAAAGTCAAAAATATGGAAACACTAAGACATCACACATTTATATCCACTTCTTGTGCATCTCAAAAACAATGGGTTTTAGAATGGTGTTTGCTCCCTTTGCTGCTGTGAAAGTCTGTAGGCTTCTGAGAGGGCTAGAATTAATTTATGGTTTAGACTAGATTTTGGAACATGCAGCTACAAGAGCATTAGTGAGCCAGCATTCCAATAGGTCCTAATTGTGTTGGATGGGGTTGAGGTGGGAGCTCTGTACAGGTTTAGCCTAAATATTCCAGCCCTAAACAAAACTTTCCTGTAAAAACATTAATTTGTCCAACTTTATAGAATATCATTACTGTAGCATTAAGATTTCTCTTCACCCTGGAATAAAAAGGGACCCGACACAAAAAAGGGATCCCAAGACCTGTATTTCACATTTATTCAAATTTCACAGTGTATTTGGGAAGTCTCAGACTTTCAGATCACTTTAGAGAATGCATTTCTACTGCTTAAAAGTACAGTGACACTGATTTTTACACCAGCTGTTGCTCCTAAAAAATTCCACTTCACAATGACACCACTTAAACTTGACTAGGGCTAATGTAGTCAGACTGACATTGATAGACTTGGGGAAGGTTGGTGTCATATGAAAGGGCCACACTCAGACTTTTAATATCACCTATTTCACTGCCAGTTTTTGTTTGTGGAGACTGCATGGCTGTATGTTTCACTTTAAGCACATTTTAGCAAAACATTTGGCTTAAATTGCAAATGCACTAATTAGAAGGGTTGTCCATACATGTGACCACGCAGCCTATGTGCATACTACTTTTTAAGGATTTTTATGTTTTAACAGCTTAGTTCTTGTGTGTATATAGTGTGTTTTATAGTACATTTGAATGACCTCTCATTTTCCATTTTGCAGTGGAGGAGACGCTTGTGGATGGGAAGGTTGTGGAAGGCACTGAGACAGTGGTTACAGATGAATGATAGATTTGCTCACACTCTTTGCCAGCACTTCTTTGATCTAATTGAAGCTTGATTATTCCAATACTGTGTATAATATTGAAACAACTGAGTAAATGTTAATCTTGGTCCTTGCTTTTATTCTATATGTCAAATTGTAACCTGCCCTTCATCTTTGTGAGGCTTCCCAGTAATTTGCATCTTGTGGTAAACTGCATGTGACAATGTAGTAATAAAATAATTTTGTGGATGTATCCAGATCAGATTTTACCGTTCTGAAACACAAGTGTCTTAAACTTCATAATCACTGGGCTTGAAACCAAAATAATTCATTACTTTGCTATAAGCACTGTGCCCACGCTACTAACTGCAGAAACATGAACATTCTAGTATATATTTGAGATATTACCTTAAAAATCTACTAGTTTAATTAGTTTCCAAAATCAGCTGTGTTAAAAGTCATGAAGAAATGGATAATAAGAGTAATACATTAGTGAAGAGGAGGTAGTCCTAAGTTTCTTTAAGAACTTGGATATTGTTTCTTTGTTACTCGTTTTTAGAAGATTATTTGAGGGCAAGGTGGCTCTAATGGGGATTGCATTTTGCCATAAAATGTTCCACTACTTTTGGTAGGGAAGTCAATATACTTGTAGTTTGCATTGTCCACAGTGAAAAAAATGCATGTGCTGAATATTTACAGAGTGTATGCTTTACATTACCATATCATAACACCACTACATTACACCTTGACTTATAGTATGATTCTAAATGGTCACATGGCATAAGGAAAAGCGAGAGACATTCTGTAAGAGCTGTTTTATTTTATTTCATTGAAGATGATCCCATAGTAGATGTTAAATTGAAATAGTGTTACATATTTCTGGACTGGGTTTACTCAGTTTTGGAGGAGACCACCTTCCCATCAACCACCTCTTCTACAATAGTCTTCACCTTCACTTGGCGAGTGGGGCCGCTGCTGACGCTGCTGACGCTGCTGATGCTGCTGACAATGCCACCGCCACCACCACAACCACTGCGAAAAAGAGAACATTATCAAGAAAAATTTCATTGATATGAACAACAGTGATGTACTGGAGTTCCTTTGAATAGAAAATGTTGGATAGATTAAAAATACTGTTACTACAGTTTCTACCCGCTAATCTCCCCATCCAGCAGTCTCCTATACTCTGCAATCTCCATCTCTAGACGGGTCTTGATGTCCAGCAGGATCTTGTACTCCTGGGATTGCCTGTCCATATCAGCTCGGAGCTCCATGATCTGCTGTTCCAGCCCTGAGACCTGAGCCTGCAGACCAGCTAGTTGCATGGAGTAGCGTGCTTCTGTGTCCGCTAGAGTGCCCTCCAGAGCTGCTTTCTATAGAGGAGATTAGGATTATGGATGAAGTAGGGGAATTAGCATTTTAGAAATTGAAATGGCATCATACTAATACTAAATACCATGCTAATACCAAATACCACACAAACACACACAAACACACATACACACACACACACCATGCTGAGTTGGGATTGCAGCTCAATCTCCAGGCCTTGCAAAGTCCGTCTGATCTCAGTGACTTCTGACTTGGATGTTTGAAGAGTCTCTGTGCTGGAGGCGACTTCCTTGTTCAGAGTCTCTGTCTGCAGAGAAGCAGCAGTTTAAGCTTAGCTACATCTTTTTCATTTTAATATGAGCATGTTACTAATGTAAATGTTGCATACATTTCTAGCAACAACATAATAATAACAAACTAGAGCATTTCTTTACTTTAGTTTGGAACCAAGACTCTAGGTCACGCCGGTTTTTGGCAGCCACGGTTTCATACTGCTCGCGAATCTCAGCCAAGACACGGTTCAGATCTTCTCCAGGTGCTGCTGCCACTTCAACATTAACGTTACCTGTCATCTGAGTCCGCAGAGCCGCAAGTTCCTAGACAGAGAAAGTATGTCAGTATTAAGCTTTAACTGACTGCATTGTTGAGGAGATGTACTATTAGGAACTATTCTGAATGGATGTGTGTATCAGGTGGAGAATATTGTGGGTGGCCCTGTAGATACTGAAGTGAATAACTGAAGTGAATGCAAGTGATAATGGTTAATTTAGCAGTACCACTGCAGCCTCCAAAACACCTGCTAACAGTAAATTGTTCAAAACAGTGTACAACTTTTAACTTTATTTGCATTTAACCCAAACATATTCTCACTTGCTCTGTGTGTGTGTGTGTGTGTGTGTGTGTGTGTGTGTGTGTGTGTGTGTGTGTGTGTGTGTGTGTGTTTTTGTGTGTGT
>JBBPDB010157061.1:0-13802 GCA_037974465.1 Brachypetersius altus
ATATCTGATTAAAAATGAATTGCATGGTTTTCTGCAATTAATCACATTGTTATACACCTTTATTTTTAAATTACTGTTGTATGAACTAAAGTGCAATACCATTTGGTTTGCAAAAGGTTTAAATAAATAAGGATCTTTTTAACAGCAGTGTTCCCTTTAACACAGTTACAGTACAAATGTTTCTTATAAATGTCAACTTAAACATTAATGTAATCAAAATAAATATAAAACCAAAGCTTTTTGTCACTGCAGGGTATTCACGTTTTATCTACAAACCCCCCACAAAAAACAAGTTACCCTCAGAGGGACCAACTACATTTTAAAGTCTATGTATCTAAATACAGTGTTATTATAGTCTCTCTGGTGTAATGGTTAGGGGTCCCAATACTTTTGTCAATGTAATATAAGTCTCCGGTTTCTCCCTCAGTCCAAAAACATGCGTGTCAGGTGAATTGGGGGTTCTAAATTGACCGTAGGTGTGAGCGAAAGATGTGTTTGTGAAAAGGTTTGTTTTGTTCATAAAAGTATTGTGTGAACTGGTGAGGAGAACACAGATACGGTTCCAGATTCCTCCTCGGTTCCTCCAGACATTGCTTGGGTTTGTGAAACTCCATCAGCGGCTCCTGATTTAATTTAATGAATCACTCATTGAGTTTCTGATGGAAACTAAAGTAATACTGGACTTCCACAAGAACTCACTGATGAACATAAAACCATTATCGGTTGGACCCAGAGGCAAAAATGTGTCATATTGTAGAAGATTCTTTATTTGCCACATGTATAGTAATACAAGTAAAAGACACAGTGAAATTCTTTCTCTGTATTTAACCCATTCATCGAGTGAAGCAGTGGGCTGCCACCAACAAGAGCAGTGTGGGGGGACGGTACGCTGCTCAAGGGTACCTCAGCAGTGACACCAGCAGTTGGGATTTGAACCCCAACCCTCTGACTGCAGGACCAACACCCTAAACACTCTACGGGATAAAATATGATCCACGAACTCAGAATAGACCTCATAAAACAACATAAATACACGAAAAATGCAGGATATGGGCCCTTTAATAAACAATATAAAACACAGGTCAACAGGTCAGAATCATCAGAGATCAGTTTCTGTGGTTTCTGTAGTGTTTTTCACGCTGATTTCAGCTCTGTGTTTAGTTTTTCCTGCAGGTACAGTGTTTGTGATGAAGCTAGTTCTATGCTGCATGATAGTTGATGTAATGATCATATAATAATCATATGCTGAGTGTTTTTGAAGAAACAGTGGTGTCTGACTGACACTGATCATTATATCTATGCCACAGTGTGGCCTGTCTGACTCCACACTGAAAATATTGAAACAGTTATTGATTGGTGCTACGATAAAAACCACATGCAAGTCTATTACAGATCTAATATTACTCAGCATTCAGAAAGTTGATGTGACTGAAAAACACTGAACGCAGATCTGAAATCAGCATGAAAAACTGGTTTAGAAAAGTGTGTTGCGGTTTCTGAAGATTACAAAAACAAATTGTTGACCTGTATAACCAACATTTTATCCACTGAACTCCACTGAAGAGCTTCAGGTGGTGAGCATTAGATGTGCTTTAAAGTTATTAAGTTATTAAAAACATAAAGATACTTCTTGAATGATTAAGTCCCACATCAATCCAAACAGAAAAGCACCTAAATCGCCTGGTCAGGAAGAAAATATGTAAAAATAGATGAAAGAGGGTCTATTTCTCCCTCTTTGTCTCTTAAATACCTTCACGTCAGTTTAAAGACATTACTGAGATGATGACTGAATTACTAATCTGCAGTTTACGGGGTTTAATCTTCTGCTAATCCTCTGAATGTACAACACAGTCTGTGAAATTTTTTTACCTGAGCCATTCCCTCTGTGTCCAGATTCAGGAGTTCAGCCTGGGTCAGCTGGAGGACGGCCATTCCCACGCGGAACACAATCTCCAAACCCTGAGAACAAACACACACACACACACAAACACACACACACACACACACACACACACACACACACACACACACACACACACATATATACACAGATACATACATACAGTATATATATATACACACACACGGTCTGAGCATGTACAGTTTGTTTACATGCTCACTTAGCATTTCCCACTTCTGTTCTAAACCCTGTTATTTATCCAAGAGACCCGTTTCACATAAAGTCAATTTTTTATAGACTGTTTTAGATAAGAGATGGCCCCATTCTCTCAGTTTTTGATCGTGGACACGGATCAGCATGGGTACTCTGACCAGTCTGCAGCCCCATATGCAGCAGGGGGCGCTGCACTGTGTGTTCTGACCCCTTTCCATCAGAGCAACATGAACTTCTTCAGCAGTTTGTTCTACAGGAGATCTTCTTGCTATTTGCACCTTCACAAAATCAGTGGATTCAAATGGGCTTAGTTTCCACTACATCAAACTCTTAATAATAGAAAGTGAGTTGCGACTCATAACACAACAAATTAACAAATTAGATGGAAATGTACATGCGCACTCTTTTCATGGGTACTTTAAAGACACAGTTTAGTTTAAAACAATGTTCTGCTGAAACCAAATGTAGTCAAGCAGCAAAAACAGCATTCGGCGTCCCAGCAAGTCATTCTGTGTCCTAAACCACATCTCTAAAACACATCTCATTAAGTCTGCTCCACCTTAACGAAGAGCTGGATTTACAGAAAAGATTTTCTGGATTTACAGAAAAGATATTCGGCTATTGACTTTCAGTGATAGTGACAGCCTTGTAGCTCCAGTTTTAAACCAAAGAAGCTGAAATGGGCCCTTTGAAACACACAAGTCTTTTCAACACATCATGTTTGATGCATCTAACTTACAAACAGTGTATCTCTGGCAAAAGTCGACCCACCCCTCCAACAGGCAGATAAATAAGGTCCTGCCTGAGTGAATATTCTCGCTTTTGTCTAATTAACCTGAAAAAATGTGCTTTATAAATCAACCCCCCAGAACAGTGTCTAGTCCAACTGTACCCCAGCCCTTACCTCACACATGAATATGTCAAAGATCCTGGTGGCTGCAGTTAGTGGCAGGCAGGAGAGGAACACTGTGAGGAACCAGGATGAACAGAAGGTGGAGGTGTGGAAGGCATGCGTTTTGAAATGGGAGTGAAGGTCAGGAAGCTGCTCCTGGAGAAAAGAGAAACAGTTTCTTATCACAGCATGGGACCGGTCTGCAACCTTTTTACGCAGCAGGGGGCGCTGCATTGTGTGTTCTGACCCCTTGTATTCACAGTCAGTGACTGTCATATAAATAGTTATACAAGTAAAGGGTGCAGCAAAAATACCTCCCACATTTCAAAGGGGATTTGAAAAACTTCTTATTTCCCAAATGTAGATATAAAAAAGGTTTTTAGTTTAAGTTTTAAAAATTATATCGTCCACATGGTGGCCTTTTCGGCTGATTTGGAGCCGTTCTTTGTAGTTTTCCAAGCCGAAGAGTTGAGGCATGTTTCCGTGCTGAACGCATTGGAGACTGCTCAAAGGAAGCCCTCACTGCAGCCATGTTGTCGGATGTTCTCACGTTTTTGGGACGTCTGTGTGGTTTACTCTTCTGTGCAGATCCTGTTGCACTTAATCTTTGAACCCACAGCAAAATCGTTTTCAGGCATGGAACACTTTCATTAGCACGTGAACTTATCCACGTGCGAAACGCCCTCTGCGTTACAGTGACAGCCTTCACTACAAAACATCGATGCTCACCTGACCACGGCATGGTCACGACTAAATTGCAATTCCATGGGAAAATGTGAAGTGCGATTACGTGGTTACTATTAAACAAGTTTGTGTTAAAAAATTCTGCTCACACAGGTATCGAACCGGTGCCTTTTCTGACTGTGTGAATGACCCCTACGTATCTGGGGGGTACTGCCTTCATAACACTGTTAAGACCCCACCCCAAACTGCTATTTTTGTCTCGGGGGGGGGTGGGAGGGGTTTCATCGTACTCCCTGCTATCCTCCTGTAATTCGAACCATGGTGGGGTGGTTTACTCACTGTCTCTTACCAAGCCATTTATGTTTAAGGATGGCTGAAAAGGGGTGGAGTGAACTGCTCTCACCTAAAAAACAGGTGGGAAAAATTTACATTGCCACGTTGTCGGGCTGATCATTTTAAATGAAACCACATCAAACAATGACACACACCTTTTTATATAACCGACCTGTGCTGTTGTGTCTTAAAGGCTGTTTATGAGTCTGCTGTGTCTAAGATCCGTAAGTCTGAATTGGTGCTTTCCAGCCACCATGGCTGTGACGCCACAATACTCGCTCAAAGACTCTCTTTCTCTGCTACACAACTTTTAAGGCAACTCACCCCTCCAATCTCTCTCCCAATACATTATAAATGCGACTCGAACATAGATCTTTAACCAATTAATCTTTGGCCCCTGATCAACCAGTCGAAGTTAGGAATGCACTCGCAATACACTGGATATTTAGAATTTTGCCAAAATTTTATATGGGCTCAGATGAAAAGCAGCACCAAAAAATTGGAACAATAATAATAAAGCGTAAGCAATCGCAATCATTGCAAGGTATGGACTCCTACCTGGATTAGCCCGTCTAGCTGAAACATACAGCAGCCCAGTTCAACCATATGGGGCCTGTACAGCTCTCGCAGCTTAAAGTCTTGCATCAGCCTCAAAAACACGCCAAAGGCCTCCTCCTCTGACATCTAGGGTAAAACATCTGCATTAATTCCAGCTGGGCCAATTCCTTAAACACCAAGGCCAGTTTCCCAGACTCAGATTAAGCCTAAGACCAGACTTAAAAGCATTTCCAACTCTAATTCTCAACCACATGAACTTCAGCGACTGATTAATTCGCCTAATTAAAAGGGGCTGACATGAAGAATAACGTATTATTTACAATAATGCATCAGTTGGAAAAAGTTTAAAGTACAACTAGAGCATTCACTGTGAAAAAACACATTTCTCAAGAATTTTAAGTTCAAAAGAACAAAATGAATAATGAATGAATCCTTCTTGGAAGATGTATTCATTACCTGTCTGAGTAACAGAGCCACTATTAATGCACTTCCCTGGTTGTAACCAACTTCTTGGTCTAGAACTGAATACGCCTGCAAGAAAAATACAACTCAGTTCTAGTGGGAATTTGGACAATATTTTTTAAAGGAATAGTTTGGTGGATAATATAATTTATCCATAGGCTCATAAACAAGCGATCGGCAGAGAATTAGCTTCTTTAGACTTGCTATGAAGTTACGAGGTCCCCCATCAATTAACTGCATGCATTCTTCGTGTCAAAATAAACCACACTTGCCTCAAATCATATTTCTTCCACCTCAGAGAGACACTGCTATAAACATTAATCACTGACTCACAGACGGAGCGAGTGTGGAAAGTTTGGATGCTTTATTTTACACTCTGCTTTTTTATAGCTTGTTTACTCCTTGGAATTTTGTTTGTGTGTGTATAAGACTATTATACATAATTATCATTTAGCCCTGTTATGAACGCAGTCACTTTTGGAACATTCCTTAGAACTTAGTGGGCCTAAACTATATTTTGAATAATACAGAAATTGGTTATACAGTAATCCCCCAGTTTTACACGGTTCAGGCGCCGCGGATTCAGTCACACACAGATTTCTTTTGAAAACACATCGTTTTATGCGGAAATTCCCACAACAATGTGGAAACTGCAAATATCCTCCGACAATAAATATATATTTTTTGGATGTTTTCACACAAGGGGACTCAGGGCAGGCTGTAATCGACCTGGAAGTGCTTTTTTCAAAGTGCGATTTCTCTGCGGTGCAAGGACACTTCAAACTCCACAGTTCAGTAGATCTCAAGGAGATCTTTCCAACGAGCCCTCATTTGTATTTAGCCTCAGTGGATCAGGTTTTATTCCCTAAAACTGTTCACCTCGCCGCCGTGGCCCAATACTTTTGTCTTGCAACCTTCCGAGCATATCTCTGTGGGGAATTTAAATTAAAAGAGGCAAATACGGGTTTACCTTTACATTTTCTTTAAGGGTAATGCATTAAACTGAGTTTAAAATGACAAAGTGATCTAAGAGCATATTTGGGGGCATGTTTAAAAATACCAAAACAAAACGCCGTTAAAGCCAAGATTCCAATGAGATTAACAGCGTTAAAAAAATGTATCCATGTCCACCTCTAATATATACATATATATATACACACATACATACATACATACATATATATATATATGTCCATATGTTAGATTGTATTATGTATTGTGTTTATTCTATTCTATTGTTTTTTACATTTTCGCTGCTCTTACCTTTGTTCTGGCCTTTTTCTGCCATGACTATGCAATTTTCACACTTGTGGGACAAACAATGGTTTATCTTATCACTTATCGTTTTTCCGTAAACAAACGACAGCAGGGCAAAAAGTGGACTGCCGCCGAGCTGACTGTTACATTGTGTTTTGATTGGAACTGTTGTTGTGACAGCATACAGATTTAGAAAGAGGCATTTTTTAATGCCTTTGCAAAATTAAACGTTTGGAAATATACAGTGGAAATATTTCAATGGGAGTTTTCTAACTCTGTTGGAAATGTGACGGTGGACCAGGCCACCCCTAACAGGTTATCCGTTCGGTTAGGCTTTCATCACACAGCTAAAGAATGCCAAGAAAAAAAATAAAACTCAAACAAGACTCAAGTAAACAATAAAAGACTGTGATAACAAAAGCAGCTCTGACAGAAAAACTTTCCGCTGATTCTACTCCATGGACATGGTTTTGGGACAACAACCAGCCATGAACTGTGCCGAGAGAATTATGCATCAGAAACACAATTACTGGGCTGAGATACAAATCAAAGCATGCTGCAAGTTCCAAACCATAACAGTACGGTTTAGGTACAGCATTGTTCTTGAAAACCTATAGAAACCCACCTATATTGTATTGTCTTATACTATGTACAGGGGGGTTACGACAGTCTCGACATACTACGATTTGAGTGTACGACCCTCACTCCCATAAAAACTGGAAAAACTGAGACGTGTTTTCGGCGTTATGCCGTTAGCGTCATCCTTGCGAACTGCATGGTTTGTATGCGAGCGGCGGAAGAATACGAGGTAACATGGCATATGAGTGAGGGAGTTGGCATCCCCCAGTACAGTACAGTGAACAAGTACAGTATATTTACGCCCTTTTCCTTTTTCTGTGGCTTAGTTGTGTTTTTATGAACTGTGATAATGATAGGTAAGCGACTTAAGCTAGGGGACCTTTCAACTAACACAAAAATACGGGTTAAGTCACTGTTGCAGGAATGGAACTGTGAGCACTGTGTCTAGCACTTTATGATTGAAACCTGTTATAACTAGCTATTGGAGCAGCCTTTGTTTTGGTAGACAGGTGACACTTGTTTCTCATGACAACATTAAACATCTAAAACTCCCCTTTCCATAGTCTGCATGAGCACAAATGGTCTTTATGTAGCCTTGACAACTTCACAAATGTGGGAGGAGCTGGCATCGGCGCTTTGACACTGATTACGCTCGGCTCCATTTCCATATGAAGTGTCCGGCAGAAGTTATGAGATAACGCTCCTGAAGGCTCCCCAAGCTGCTGATAAAAGCAGGCTTAGTCTGAGTCCATACTTACACTTGTATCGCTATTGTCTCCAGATTATGGCCTCATCAATGGGAACAATAGCCCAGTTCGGGTCAGGGTCACGGTGGAGGTCAGCTCGAGTGGTAAACATGGCCTCTTTTAATGCTGCTCCAAATCGGAGACAGCGAAGGTCAGAACTGCTGCCTAGTGGCTACTGTTTACTTGAGGGAAGTTAAAGGAATAGTCCTACAGCCCTAGTAGATAAAGATTAGGTTAAAGAACGATGGAAAACTTCATTTTAGACTCCTCGCAGAGGCTCATAGGATTACAATGGACAATTTACCACCTGCTCCGGTCAAAGAAGCACCAGCAACAGGGCTGCGGGTCACTGTGCGCTTAGTTTAACAACAATAGACATTTGCAGTGACCAGACTGTTTATTCCCTTGTATTTGTCATTTCAAAGCATTAGATGTTTCTTGTATTCTTGAAATTATTTGCTAAATGGTGTTATGTTCCAAGAGCTCCCGTGTATAATGAAAAAACGCATTGTGATGTGATTTAAAAAATGCCTATTTTTATGGTGTAAACCTTAAAATGCCTACAAATATGCTCCCAAAATATTTTAATTCCATTTTAGACTCATTAGCCTTAAAGAAAATGTAAAGGTTCTGATTCGCTGGTCAAGCACTGAATCATTGGCTGAAACACTTCTTATAACTTCAATGAATGGGCGGAGCTAAACTGCTACAGGCTGAATGGTAGTAGGAAGCATTGGCTTTTATGACATTACAAAAACAAACAGCTCATTTTCTTTCCAGGATTCAGCCCCTTTTTGAGGAATCCTACAGTTTTACAATCTAATCTTCTCACTGACTTTTATCACGAGTGTTTTGAGATGACGTGTGCCAGTTCCTTAACAACCCACAGCGAGGTCATCGTGTGAGGTCATACACCATACACTACAGCAGAGAGGAATCGAGATTAGATGGAAAAACACTGGAGTACTCCATGAACCGGCGCAGCCTGCAGATCATGAATTAGAAATATAACCCGGCTACGGGACAGTGACAGGTTCATTAGCACTGCCAGCATGCTCAAGGCCAAAGTGAATAAAGATCTCCTGCGAGAATCCAAATCTGAGGGACGTAATTGTTTCATGATGTAATCTACAGGTTATTTGGGCCTATTAGGAATTCCAACTGCTGGGGGGGTTCCTTGGGTCAGGCCAAACAAGGTGACCAGACTGTGGCTCTGTTTACTATGAATGCTGGATTGAAGGGATATGGAGAGGCTGGGTTAGAAAAAAACATAAGAAGACCACCAGCCCATCCTTGCATCCCTGATGAACTGGGCCTCCAGCTGTGGGGGGGAATCTGTGTGATGATGGTGTTTGATGTCAATGAAAGGCTGTGCATAAGATCATGCCTGCTATTGTGCTGCAGAGGAGCTGCAGCCCTGCCTTCAGTATATGAGGAGATGTTGAGATGATGAGGACTGGTCAACCACACTCACCTTGGCCATCCTCCGTGAGGGGAGCTCTTTCAGACATGCTGTGCCCTGCCCTCTGGTGCCCAAACAGCCGAGGGGTGGTGGGGTCCGTTGTGGGGAGCTCGATGGTGGTCACCCGGGGAGAGCGGGTGGTCGTGGCCGGGGTTAGTGGAGGCAGGGGTTGGGTGATGGCTGGATCTGCTCCAGTGGCCGCTGCCTCGGACAAACCCAGGCACAGGAGCACGAGAACCGGGACAAACATGTTGGTTTGGAACAAGATCCCAACAAAGCTCCTCACTCCGGGGCTCCTCTGACCTGCACCTGCCCTGCGATGCCCATCGAGGGTCTGTATTTTTTATTCCTCCAGAAAATCCAGCCGCTTGCGGCACTTACTCCACCATGACAGGCAGCCGAGAAAAAAGCCCCCTTTTTCTCAATGGCTGTAAATCCACCGCAAGGTGCTCGATCCAGCGCGACCAGGCGTCACAACAATACGCATTAATCAGGCAGCCGGTCTGACCAATCACGGCGCAGAAAAGGCTCCGCGCCTTCTCATCGCTGACGCACCGCGGACGCCTCTGATTGGTCGATACGCGCAACGAGGTGATGCAGTTGGGACACATGGAATTTTTTTTTTTTTTTACATTTAAGGCGTTTTAAATGTCTCATTACGCTCTTTATTACACACCTTCGACACAAATTAAACACATACACCACAAACACTTCATAATCCGGGTGGTTTGTTTGAATTGCAGTGTTTTTCATTTAAAACATCTAATTTCAGATGTTAGCCTGGGGAGACATGGGTTCAAACAGGGTTCACGTGGTGGGTTTCGGAAATTAAGCATTTTTTTTTTGCAGATTTGGGATTCATTTCTGTAATAAACAATACATGTTGCTTACAACCAGCTGTTTTGTGGCAAAATCTAATTTCCAGCTCACTAAATTGAACGAAATATTCATTTTCTTTTTTTAAATGTCATTATCACTTCTAATGGCCAAAGATAATCATTTAAACGAGAGCTTAATTCCTCACTGTGGGCGCCGGTAATGTTTCAGCCGTATGCCAGAAGTTGGTTCTTTTTATGGCCCATTTGATGACGTTTTTTTATTATTGCTGTTTTACTGCACGGGCATTTTAAACACATGAAACGTTTGTGGTTGTCTAAACTGCAGTTTTATGAGTAATGATTCATGTGAGGGGTGTAAGGGTGTGTGTTCAGAAGGTTTGAAGTGGTTGTTTTGGTGGCTGTGGTTCTTCTGTGGTTTGGCTAGACCTCCGTAGAATCAGCAAAGACTTGATACTGTTTGGTTATTTAGAGCCATCTGGCGGTTGTACAGGGTGCTGCAAGCACGAAAGCATTACAAATGCTGCAATAAATATAACACAAGAAAGCACATATTCTTTTGTCATTAGCATGCTCAGTGCAGCAAGAAAAATAAAAGATAATAAGACAATTGTATTTCAACATAGAGCATTATTGTATCCAAATACAATGATTAAAATAATTTATGAAAGTGACCTGGTGTTTATGCGATACAAATAGAATAAATGCAGTAAGGAGGGGATGAGATCTCTGAGTAAAGTGGTTGTAGTCACGCGTGAACAAACCACAGCACACAGTGAGAACAGCACAAAATTCTTCTCTGCATTTAAGACATTCACAAAGTGAAGAAGGCGGCAGCCAGGAACACAGTGCCTGGGGAGCTGTATGTGGGGACGGTATCAGCAGCAGTCCTGGGATTCAAACCCACAGCCATCTGATCATAGGGGCAACTCCCTAAACATCAGGCCACCAACTAAATCATATAGCATATAAACAATATTCACTAACTCTCCATACAAGCAACATAACAGATTATTCCACAAACTTAACTTAAACACAGAAGCTTAATTACTTTAACCTTGCTATTGTGTTTGAGGTCAGTTTGACCCTGTTCAGTGTTTACTGCCTCTAAATAAAACCTGTCATCATTATTTTGCTTCATATTAAATTGATTTTCTAAATGTAACAGGCTGGGGAAGTACAAAATGAACAAATGATATGTAGTCAATGTCCAGTACGAATTCCATACATTGTTGTTTTTTAGGGTCAGTGTTTTTCACCAGAACTTTCATATTTCCCGCAGTGGAGGTTTCAGAACATGCATGTTTTATTTAAAGCTGTATTCAGGGGCTCAACAAAGAAATATAAAGTACCTAAACACATAAACATGGGTAGCAACATGGTTACATGGGTAGGTTTAAAGTGCTGGGGTCAAATTAACCCCAAAGAATAAAGGATGATAGTAAACTGTAAAACAACATCAGAATCAGAATGAGAAAACTGTTGCCTTAATCCTTAACCCTAACCCTATGCTACGTTTGCAGACTCACAGTGATACAAAGAACAACATAAAATATAAAGACTAAATTCAATAAAAACTGCCAAAGGTACTCCATGTGAAATGTACTATGCTATACACACAAATGCTGGGTATAAATACTATGGATAGGTATCTTACAGTTACGTGAATTACTAAATAATAACTAAAAGAGTACTTTGAAGTAAATAAGAAACATAATATTTTAAAAATGTTCAGAACTATCACCTTTTATTGGTGTGAAACAAAACAATGCTCTTAAACATAAGGTTTTAGCTCAATGGCGTTACAGTTGTATACGGCTCTGGTAAAAAAAAACGTGAAACAGCGCCACCCCCAACCGCGGTGAAACAGAGAATATCAGTGAAACATGTTTAAACGTGCGTCCCCATTCATTTCAATGTAAATCATCTCAGACCCCTGCTGCTCGTTGATTTTCGAGGTGTCAGTTAACTCTGATGGTAAATAAGTCCCAAGTATTATGTACTGCTGAAATAAACATTACTATTATGTGTTCCTTGGATATGCACAATAAAATACTTTTCATATTTTGTAGTGATTTAATTGTATATTGTACTTAATGGTAACGATCATTTATTAATATGAGGGTTAATATAATGTGTATTTATCACAGTCTTGACTGTTCAGATTTGTGTGTTAATTGAGAAACTTGATTTGCTCCTGATAATGAAGAGTAAATGATGTGCCTTTATATTTATGTGCATTGCATTTATATGTCTGAGCACTAGGAAGTACCACTGTATGAGTACCACTGTATGTCTGGGCACCACTGTATCCCACTCAAAAGGCCATTCTGGCCTTAATGTAGATTTTCAAAACATGTGTCATGTTATATGCTCAGCCTCTGACAGAATTCAAGGCTATATATATTATTTCATCAATGTTTTCTTACAACAATACCCAGCTAAAGTAGTTTATTAATAAACACATAGTGGTTTGAAGTTGTTCTCTATACTGAGTCTGTTATTGCATTAATAGTAACATGAGTAGTGATATTGCACAGGATTAAACCATTGCACATCATAAACAATTGCGTAAGTAGTGAAGTAGTGACATAAGTAGTGATATGAGTAGATGTATTAGTATATTATGACATACTAGTACATTAGTAGTAACTCAAGCGTAGGCATGTTCATAAGAGATGTCGCAACGTTTACACTTTCAGTTGTGGTCAGACTTTCACTTTGATTCTAAAGAGATTAGGACCCTATGAGTTGTAGATAAACTGGCCAATCTGAATCCTTATTAAAATGTTAATATCGTTCATATGTTCATTGACCTGTGTGTGTGTGTGTGTGTGTGTGTGTGTGTGTGTGTGTGTGTGTGTGTGTGTGTGTGTGTGTGTGTGTGTGTGTGTGCGCCTGTTTTATACATTTATCTTGCCTCCCCTGAAGATTTCTTCTCGTTATGGTTAAAGATACAAGACATGTTGGTTTCCACTGGGTCCTGAACAGCTTTTTAAAAATCAGAATCTGAAAACATTCTTGATCCTGGAGCAAACAGCTTATGTTACAACAGTGCAGGCACACAGAGACACAGGAGAGACAAGAAGAGTATAAAATATAAAGTCTAATAATAAAATACACAAATACACAATCCTATATACACAAATGCTGGGTAGAAATACGCTAGATGAGGAAATTACAGTTCTTTAAATAGGCCACACTTGCAACGTGAGGCTCACTGAACACTCCAACTCCATTTAAATGTTTAATACGACTGTAGCATGATAAATTATGCAAAAGGTGAACTGTAACAAGATCAGTGTCCTGCACTGTGGACCGAATTAACAAGTGCACATGACTCTCCGTGTTTGAGGACTATAAATGCACTTGAACTGACCTTTTAACAAATAAAAGTCATGAAAAACCACCAAAAAGGCCCAAAAAAAGGATAACAAGCGTGATTGATTAAAGATGCAGAATTTGATTTTATTCAGCCACGTTACTGAGGTCAATTATGGTTAATGATTTATTTAGGGCTCACAAACGACTCTCCAATTCAATCTCAAAGGTGGATGGAGCTCCAGAGAGTTTACAGCCCAGGGCTGAGAGGCTTTATACCCCTCCAGCCAGCGCTTAACATTGAGCATAGGCCTCAGAGTGTCCCATCCTACTGGCAATGCTTTTGTCTGGAGATTATACAAGCTGTATAATCTCCAGAGATAGAATACACTGATTAGAGGGAGTTTGTATGTGTGTGTGTGTGTGTGTTTATGTGTGTGTGTGTGTGTGTGTGTGTGTGTGTGTGTGTGTGTGTGTGTGTGTTTATGTGTATGTGTGTGTGTGTGTGTGTGTGTGTGTGTTTTTATGTGTGTGTGTGTGTGTGTGTGTGTGTGTGTGT
>JBBPDB010157091.1:0-13801 GCA_037974465.1 Brachypetersius altus
TTTTAATATATCCGATTAATCGAAAAAATAATCGATAGATTAATCGATTATTAAAATAATCGTTAGTTGCAGCCCTAGTTTGTAACATCTCTCCCTGTGCAGCACCACCACATTACGGAGCACTATCAGCTAATCCATGGTGTAAACAATAGGGCCATGACTGTGTACAAGATCCCTGGACATGGTTATAAACAGTGCCACAACCAGTAGAGAGACCAGAGAAAACACACACATCCATAGTTAAGCATTTACACAGACAAAAGTACAAAAAAAAGAAGATAAAACTCAACAATCAGCTGAAATTTCCACTTTCAATAAACAAATTGTGAAAACAATACAGTTAAAATGAAAAAGCTTTGCTTTGAGTGAAGATATTGATATGTTGGCAAGAAGAATGTTAGAAAAGCAGAGGTTGGTTCCTCCCGTCTGTAATAAAGCTACAGTAGTTGTATAGATTTGAACAGCAGCACAGTCCTTGTGCTAGTTAAAAAAAGGACTGTTGGGTCAAATTAAGTGTTGGATGGTTGCTGTAAATATTGGGCTTCCTTTGGGAGAGGAAGTTGTTTAAGCTGACATAGTCCTTGCGCACTCACTATGTTTTTTTTTTGTTTTTTTTTTATTTGTTTTATTGTTTTCCAATTTGTTAAAGATGAAATACTACTCTAGCCAAAGAAGCAAATCATAGGGCATCAATATTAAGAATAAAGCCATTATTAATAAAGTGACAACCCATGAATCCTCATGTTTCATCTGATTGACTGACTCATCTGCCTCCATCTGAGGATTAGTCATAGCTTTACTGCCTAAACCTGGCTCAACAGAGGAAGTCATTTGAGTGGTATTGAGTTTGTATTTGTGAAGCTGAAACGTGGTCAGAAATCTTGTGAGAGGCAGGTGAGATGTATTTTGTTTGGGACCATGTATCTTCAATTTAAGTGAAATAATTTGTCCCTCTAAGTTCTGAGTCTGAACCAGGACCACTTATTAGACTGGGGTGGACATTTTTTCAGGTGCTTGTAGCTTTGCAACAATAACACCTAGACACCTGAAAAAATGGCAATAAATACTATGTCAGAAAATAAATGCTCATATAGACACTGTTGTATTTATATTGGTATTAATAAAAGTGCGCTAAAACACATTCAACTTCATGACGAGCTCGTTCAGCATCAGTTATTTTTTGTAGATTGTTTGACGCGATTTTCTTGTCTTACATTTCCATGCAGCATTGCCCATTAAACACTCCTGAAGCGCAGCTTCATTGGAGCTTTTTTTTTTTTTTTTTTTACTGCATTAAAGCTATACGGTGATTGGTAAAAAAGGCACCAAAATCATCACTTCCAAGGAAGGTCAGCTTCTCTGAATGGAGCAGTGGGCGGGCCAGATGCTGGACTGCTGCATGATGATTGGAGGAGCTGTCTAAGGGGTGGAACCCCTATTTTGATTGGTGGCTAATTTTAAGTATACACCAGCACTACAGAGATTCAAGTTCAGTCCCATGCAGATTTGCAGGTGAAGTTGTACCGCCAACTGCTGCACTCTGTGTTGTTTGCTGGTGATATAAACCTTTTTTGTTTGTACAAATCATTCTTTAAATAAAAAAATATTGCTCCTTGTTTCAGCATTGCAAAGTTAGTTCACTCATGTAATTAAAGTAGCTCGTGGAAGGGGAAACTAGCCAGCTAGCATGCTGTGCATAATGGCAGACGGTGCTAATATTGTTGTCCTGCTTTTGGCAAAACCATTGTGTAGTCTTCCTTACGAGGAGAGACTTAGAATTAAACAGCAGGGCAGACCAACGCCCAAGACTGACCTAGTGCAAAAATCAGGAAAAAGAACAGGTCTTTTCAGCTCTCCTGGTATGAGCTGACTGACTGGAAATGCTGTGACAAAGAAAATGTACTGTTGCCCTCTTGATGAAACCGTCTCAGAATTTACGTACAAATAACATGAATTTTATGAGGAAGGCCTAATATGAGCTTCCCCTGTTTCAAAGAATAGCAGTCGCCACTGGTACATACATTAAGATAAATTCTAGACATGTGTCCATATTTTAACCAGTATTCAAAGCCAGTATCTCTGTCCGTATTCACCCAACTTGTTTGGCGTGTATTTATTACACCACACCCTACAAGTGCACTAGGTTTCTAATCCATCAAGAGGTGTGCACTACCAAGCATCACAAATGTTTGTATCTATGGTCCTGCTACAGCACCAGAACCTCAAGGGGTTGTAAAATTCAAATGATTTAGGGAAAGTCACCTTTCATCGAGTCATTTGAAAGTTCTGCGTTCCCTTGGGATAACTCCTGGTTAAGGAATTACCCCTGCAATGTCGTGGGTTTGAATCTCTGGACTGCCAGTGGCACCACTGAGGTAGCCTTGAGCAAGATACCGTCTCCACACACTGCTTCCCAGATGCCCCCCATTGCCGGCAGCCCGCTGTTTCACTTGGTTAATGGGTTAAATGCAGAGAAAGAATTTCACACTGTTCACATTGTGTGCTGTGCTGTGGCGTGTTCACATGTGACTGTAAGGGACCACTTTAATTTATAATATTTGGAATTGTGCCAAAGACTTTTTAAATTTTTTTGTTTTGTCTCCATTTGAGCTGAACCAGAATGATGCAGTTTCCTCAGATATTTAAGAGACCGTTCTGCTTTCACAAGCCTCTGGTATCTCATGATGCACTGATCATGGTTTACAGTCCCTTCTGTGAACAACCTTTAAAACAATTACAATAAACAGAGCCACAACACCACACTGAGGACTCATGTTCACTCATGTTTAATCCTGGGAGACTGCTAATGGGCAACAGTCTAATATTCATAATTGGGTTTTAAGTTGAAGTATCTGTTAAATGGTTCACAAAGTGGTTCCCTAGGAAAGTGTGTGATCATGTGTGTGCAAGAGTAAATGAAGTTTAATGACGCAGAGTAAACAGTGGCAAGCAAGAAAGCTAACAAGCTAAGCGATCAATGTTCTGACAGTATTGAACGTTTATCCATTTTAAAGCGGTCATGTTTGGTCCTTGAGGAAACTGGGCCTCCTGGAAAGTCACTGAATTTGATGTGGGAGCTTAAAGTCCCAGTTTTGCTCAGTTTGTGATGTGCTTTTTTTGGTTTGTTTGTTTTTTATTTATTGCCCCAACTAGCCCACCTAATTGAGCTCCTTAACTAATTACCATGTACCTTGTGGGCCGGGTCAGGTGTATAAAAGAAAGAAAAAAAACAGGACTGTGACTGCAGCCCTTTAGCATGCTTTGAAATGCAAGCTCTCGCTCTAAACATAAAGTAGTCCTCGTTTCTGTGTGTAGGCTGCATGTGAAGTGGCTTTACCTGAGAGGGTGCCCCATCAACAGTTCTATCTCTGTTCAGCACACACCAGCTAAAAGACCAGAGTGTGGGAAGCGGAATTGTCATGGCAACTGCAAATATGGCCTAGACCCCAGAATGCAATGCTTTAGAGCGGGTGATAGAAAGTCAACATTTGTGAGCTGCAGGACTTGCACTCCAAGATCTCTGGCTTTCGCATCTGTTTGAACAGTTTGTACGACCAAGTTATTTCTTACACTGAATAATGGAGGGAAATAAAACTCAGGAGTAAGAGCAGCTTAGAGGTAGGTGAAATGGCCTCATAAGGCTAGATGACCCTTTTTCTATACTGATCAGTCTTGATGTCATGATTACATTGTTCAACATGGGTCACAGTTTTACATCTTTCTGTTTCTAAGTGTGATTGTGTGGTGGGATTAAAGAAACTTTTTGGGCAAATGTCTCCCTAGACTAGGTTGGAGGAGGCTGGCTATACAAGAATAAGAAGGAACAGAAGCACAGATTGTGGGCTAATATGCTGAAGTCGTTATTCTAAGAGATCAGTGTTCCTTCCATGTTACTTTAACGTTTGCTCCCTTGATACTGTTGTTATAATAAGTCAGCTGTTATATAATAACAACTGTTCACTGTGACTGCCATTCAACATGAGATGTTTTTTGCACTTGTGCGTTCTTACTGCATGTGTATTAGAACTCATGATATTGTCTAATGCCAATATTGATACTATGTTTAAGTGCCAGGTTTGATGTCAGTACAGATATGATTGCAATATCAACACCCCTCGACAGCAGGACTACATTTGAAACTGTCTGTTTCTGGGTTATTCCTTCATGCATGGGCACTGGAGTCATAACACAAGGCAACAAAATTTCTTTCATTACATTTAAAGTTTCTCTTATACACTTCACATCTCGCCGTGCTGATTTCGGTGGTAACGTTTATTTTCTAATGGTTGTTACCCAGTGTTATAGCAGGAGGGGACTTTTCATTCAAATCACATTACTTGCCTCTGGACCAAGAAGTCATGGGTTCCAATCCTACCTTCAGCATACCATCACTGGGTTCCTGAACAAGACCCTTAACCCCAAGTTGTTCCAGGGAGACTGTCCCCTGTAGTTAGGGAATGGAAATCGCTTTGGATCTATTAAATGCTGTAGATATCTCACAAAAACATGTCCCTTAAACAAGTGGTTCCCAACCTTTTTTTCCTTGAAGCCCCCCTTGCCTGTGTCCAAGACAAGCCAGGCCCCCCAACCCCAACTCCTACTCGCATAGATGCACAAAAAGAATGAAATGATTAACTACAAACTTTTTGTTGCAAAAATTAAACACCAGTTGTAGGTTTTTGATCTTATACTCTTATACACACACACACACACACACACACACTTTTACGTTTCTCAGACCTTGGGATTTTTCTGAATTTAATGTCTACAACTATAAATTTGATAACTTCAGTGAAGACGAAATTGTGTGCATCCCCTGTGATCTCTTGAGCCCCCTAAGGGGGGCCTGGACCCCTGGTTGTGAACCACTGACTGAATGCTTGGAAGGTGATGTCTGAATCTCAGTGTAAGGATGGCATGTGAGTTTGATTGGATGGACTATCCAGTTTATTTAACGGCGGAGTGCAGAATATTTCTAAAATTTTAAATGGGAATTTGGCCACGTCAGTTACTTGTGACTCACACATTTGTGTCCTTCTCGAGATTTGAAGGCATCCTTGATTTTCATGGAGATTTTGTTTCTCATCACTATAATGTGCAGCATTGCTCTGGTATGTTTCAGATGTCTGACTTGACCACGTATGAGAATAAGCTATTAGTCAAAGATTCCTGCTTCACTCCACATATTTTGTAAAGTTGCGATAGTGCTGTCTGTGAAAAAGGTTTTCTGCATCATTGTTGATACCCTTACCCATTTTTTAAAGCTCTTTCTTTACTGCTCTACTTCTGTCTCCTCTGTAGTGTAGATGTCTGTTGTTGAGAGAGAGAGAAGCACATTGAACAAAAACTTCATGTTTGCTTTTATTTAATTATTAATTTTTCCTGAAAAATCTCATCGGAGTCCATCTCTGTACTTGTATGACACTGTACCAAAAGAACAGTGTTCTCTGCAAGTAAGAGGCACAGAAGACCCTTTCTTCCAAGTTTTTTGGCCATATTCCCAGACAAGCCGTGTCACTTCCAGGATGTTCTGCATTCCCACCGTGTTTGTGTCTTTTTTTCCCCTACATTTGCCTTTTCTTTTTGCTTCTCTTGTGCATTGCTCTCTCTTTTTGTTCCCCCCAGGTGTGGCTTGATTTCCCTCTCCTGAGGGGCGAGTAAGTGATGTGTTCTAGCGGTGAGGCATTGTGCTCTGGACGTCGCCGTTCTCATCCCTCCAGCAGTCGACAAAACAGCTCGGGTGCCCAGTATGCCTTCTGCGCACTGGGAGTGGGACTGGTGGCCCTTGGAGTCGTAATGATCCTCTGGAGTATGGTTCCTTTAGACATGCATCAAAACGGATCAGCCACAAACTCGAGTAATGTGGCCAGTGATGAAACAAAGATGAAAACTTCATCAGTAGCTTTCGTGCTGGTTGGGGGTGGGCTGGCCATATTGCTGCTGGCTGTCTGTCTTGGTGTGAGGAACAAGAGAAGGAGGAGAGAGGGCAGGGGAAATACGGCGGCTGCTACACAATACACCGAACAATTGCAAGGAGATCCAGGAGAGAAGTGAGTACCTACTAACCCTTATTACTGTCTGTGTATGGAAACTGAACAGCACAAACTGCCCGGTTTCAATGTTTCATTCTTTGTGTTCCTGACAATGCCCACTGAAGACCCATTGATGTTCAGGGCAGAGTGATCACATTGTGCCCTATTGAAGTCAACAACAACCTCTTTTGTTTTGTCCACATTCAGAGACAGGTTGTAGGTTCTGCACCTGTCTGTTAGCCATTACATCTCCTCTCTGTTTGCCACCTCGTCATTCCCGCTGATCAAATCCACCATGGTTGTGTCATAAACAAACTTGCTGATGTGGTTTGAACTGTGCTTTGCTGAACAGTCACGGATCATTAACTTGAACAGCAGAGGTTTAAGCACACAGCCCTGGGGGTCCCTGAGTTCTCCCCGAGTCAGTAAGTCTAGGATCAAGTTGCAGTGGGAGGTGTTAAGTCCCAGCAACCTCAACCTTCAGATGCTGAAGAATGATGGTGTTGAATAGCATTCTCATGTGTCCTTTTTGTCCAGGTGGGTGAGGGCCAGCTGAAGGGTGGTGATATATGCCTCATGCTGAACCTTTTAAAGCACATGATTGTTGTAAGCACAACTGGGATGATAGTCATTGAGAGGGGACACTGATGGCACTGGGATGATGGTGGTGGATTTGAAACATGTTGGAACTATGGTGGTGCTGAGAGAGACTGTGAGAACATCTCCCAGCTGGTCTGCAAATCCTGCAGACAGTGTCTAGGGTTCTCAGCAGGAATGTGGAGATGGTCTGGGAGCCACTGTAGGCTGCAGCCGCCCTAAACATGTCCCAGTCAGTTTCCTCAAAACTGTCCTGAAGATCAGATATGGCTTCTGGGTTCCAGGTCTGCATCTGCCTTTGAACAGGCTGGGCACATTTGACAAGCAGTCTGTACACTGGAATTAGTAACAGAGGTGTGGTCTGAGTAGCCGAGTAACTGAGTGTGGGGGACTTGAGATATGCATGGTTGAGATTTCCTGTGACAATAAACGGTCCATGGAGGTTTAAAGTTCACTGATCGCTCTGTAAAGTTTGGCCAGCACATGGTTAGTCTTTAGTTCTATTAAGTTCTGCTAGTTAGCAGTGGACAGATAAGTTCTGTCAGTTGCAAGGTGGCGCACACTAATTTGTCAAGAACATCCCACAGATGCTTGATGAAATTGAAATCTGTGGTATTTGGATTCCAAGACACCTTATTTTCCTCAAACATTCCTGAACTATTTTTGCATTGTGTCAGGGCACATTATTCTATACCCCTGCCTTTAGTGAGTATAATTGCCATGTACTTTGTTTGCAATAATGATTAGGGCTTCAAGCACAGCTCGTCTTAAGCCTCCGCTGTTAAAAAGAAGAGGGAGACATGCGTCAAGACTCTTCTCAGTCTTTACTCTGACTGCAGTATCTCGGTTAAATAGTTGACATGGATTTTTCAGATAAGAAACAGTTGTGTACTTGTTAAGCACTGATGTACGTCGCTCTGAATAAGAGTGTCAGCTAAATGCCGTAAATGTAAATGATTAAGTAAGTGATACATGTCATTGTAACCACTGCATGAATGCCAGAACTCAAAGTTTCCCAATAGAAAAATGCCCGGAGCATCACACTTCCTCCGCTGGCTGGCATTCCTCCCATAACGCATCCTGGTGACAGGCCTGGCTGTCCATGTGATGTAAAAGAAATCATGATTCATTTGATGAGTCCATGATCCAGTTCTAGGACTAATTTGGTCATCATAGGTGCATTGAGCAGTGGACAAGGTAACCTTTTGCCTTCCTTGGACTACTTTTGGTCAGTACCAACCACCGCACAACATCTCAAACAGCCCTTTTTTCAATATTCTCTGACCCAGTCATCTAGCTATCACCTTGTTAAGAAGGTTGTGAGTTCGAATCCCTGGACTGCTAGTGACATTACTGAGGTACCCTTCAGTAAGGCACCCACACACAGCTCCCCTGGTGCCCCTCATCGGTGGCAACCCCCTGCTTCACTTGGTGAATGAGGTAAATGCAGAGAGAGAATTTCACGTTGTTCACACTGCGAGCAGTGCTGTGTCCACACACCGCTATAAGGGGCCACTTCACATTACTTTAATATATCCCCATATATTGACGGGTATCTCCACTGTAAGGAGAGATTGTTTTTCACTTCACATGTCAGATGACAAATGATGGTGGAGTAATGAATGATGGTGGACTAATGAATTGGCCTCTGCACATCCCTAATTGTTATGCTGGAATACTGTAAGCTTTACTCTTGAAAAAGATTTTCTTTTCTTTTTTTTTCCCATGAGTGGTGTTTGTACACTACAGTTCTACTTCTGGATGAAAGATTACAGATTAAATTACAAATGCAAATCTGTTTTGTTGGCCATTTCTGTTTGTAATAATTCATCTTGTATAGATTCTTATCATCTATTTAGTTATTTGCAAAAGTATCTGAAGTATATAAATACATATAGAATTTATATTAAAATGTGTTTAGTAGAAGTCAGCTAAAAGTACAAAGGTCAATCAGCTATTTATAATTCTGCAAAAAGTTTTGAAAATAATGGTTGCCAATTTAAAGTTTTGTTTATGTAGCGTTTGTTGTTCATAAGCTTAATGAGCAAAAAATAAAATAGCAAAAAATACAAGAAAAATGTAGGATATAGGCTCTTTTAGTTCATTACTGTATTGTAATGAATAGGCATTTAAACGGCAATCTCTCACTGTTTTGTTACAATAAAACGCAATTATAACTGTAACACAGGTCAGTTGTGTTTTTGCCAGGTCATAGTTCTGCAGAGTTTAGGGTTTAACGACTTCTTACACTTTTCTTTTTTCTTTTTCATTTCTTCAACAGTCAGGAGGCGGCTCCTAGCTATGATGTCCCCAGCTATGAAGAGGCTGTGACCAGTGGTCAATATCCAATTCGCCAAAGTAACCTCCGCCAAAGCACTTCCCAGCTGCCATCTTATGAGGACCTGATCACTGCTGTTGAGAACGACGGGGGTCAAAATACAGGGAGTGACCAAAATCCTCCTGCTGCCAGGTAGGAATTCTCCTGACACTCCTACTGCTTTTCCAAATCTTAAAAAAGTAGCGATATGGTTAATAAATAGGGGTTTGCTATCAGCAATGAAAATTTCAATCCGAACCACCAAAGTAACTCTGAAGATGACTGAAGAGGACTCTTTTGTGTGAACCACAAAATGTTGAAAACACTGAAATGTTGTAGTGATAAGTTTTGACTGTCCTTTTTGTAACCTATTAATATTGCTATAATGGGGGATTAAATATAGAAATGTTAGACAGTAAACCCCTGACATTTGTGGGGGTTACGTTCCAAGAGCACCCGCAGATTGTGAAAAGCCCTAAATATGCCTCCAAATATGCTCCCAAAACACTTAAAATCTCTTTTTAAACTCCGCTTCATACATGACTCTTCAAAATTGTAAAGGTAAATCCATATACACACTATACAGTGTAGCAGCCAATCAGCAAGAAGAAATAAATAAAGCTCTGATTGTCTATTTTCAAACCTTCCTCCTCTGAGTACAGTGGTATTTCACCGTCCCAAGCTGCGCTTTCTTTGTGTTCTCTTGACAGTACCAAACTTATACATTTATACTTTAAATGAAAATATACCGCTTTGTTTGTTACAAAATTAGTAAATATTTGTTACAAAATTAGTAAATTATAATTTTCGTAATAATTTAGCATTAAAATGCATATGTGTTGTTATAGCCCTAGTACTGATAAAATGCTAACACCCTTCTCTCCCCCCAGGGCACAGCCCACAAACCCCCAGCCAAACCGGAGCGGCAGCAGAGCCAGCCGCATCCTCAGACCACTCCGCATCCGCAGAATCGTGTCCGAGAAGCTCCACACCAAAGAGATCCGGCTAAACATCCAGAACCAACCTCAAGGTGGAACTCCCATAGAACCCCTGACGCCCCCACCACAATACGAGGATAAACAGCCAGAATTTCCGACAGATAGTGTGTGACTTTGTGTGTGTCTGTGTGTGTCTGTGTGTGTGAAAAAATGCTGGATTATTCTCTCTTTGTGCCACATTGGACTTGCTGAAGGCGATCTATACTGAAATGATCATAATTGTAATTTGTTTTCTGTGTGATATTAAACCGAGAGTTTGGCAAAATCAAACTTTGCAAAATGTCGGTTGTAGGGGTGTAAGCTTTTCATTACTTTCACTAGTGATGTATGATGTATGACAGAGTAACAACAGGGAAATTTTGAAACTGCTGGCCTAATTAATCAAATACTTCCTTCTGTTTATATCTATAAAAACACACAAATCTCATGTGGTTAAAAATTGTAATAGCAGCCATGTTTAAACCCGAATTTTGTTTCTGGCCCGTTTTGAGATGACTTTACTTATTAGCTACAGGATCAAATTTTAGACATCAAATATTACTTGTCACATTAAGTACATGTGGGTAGGTGACAAAATGCCTAAATTACTTACTGTAAAAATTAAATAGTGATTATCTGGTTATAATTTTGATAGTGGCCCTGTGCTTGTTCAATTTAAAATCAACCTGAAATCAATGTGTTATATTTCTGCATATCTATGATGATGTCATATGCTTTGATCACTTTTTAACATCTGGTATAAGGGTAAGGGAAATAGAAAAAAACTATTGACCAATAATATGGGTTTCCCATGCCCTCCCAAACGCACCTTTTAATGAAAATGATACAAGGGAATGTGTAATTCAGCTACACTGGCTGGTCAGCCTGCTGCAGAAAGTAAAAGCATCACTGTCGCACTCCGGACTAGATTTACTCTTACTTTTGTTTTTTAGGTGGTTGTAAAGTAATTACTTATCATTTATATTGTTCAATTTACGCTTGCAGTCAATGTTTACATGAGTGAAGTAGTTCGAGGGTTGGTACTCTGCAGCGCTTGTAAGTTTTTTACCATGCCGTTAGGCTCGTCACTCTGGCCACCCTTGCGCATGTCTAGTCTTTTGATTTTCTTTTTTGTTTGTTTGTATTTTTTTTGGTTTTCCTTTTGCGATGTAATGTAAGAAAATTAATATGCTAACTCACACCTCGCTAACATCTTTTAAAACATTTTCAAATCCTACAGCATCTACAGAAAGCATACAATGTTAAACGTATTGCATGTTTTGTTAATGTTTGCGTTATTCTATAAGTGACTACAGACCTCTTTGCTCTACTCTATTTTCCAAATATCATAATCCACTCAGGTCCAGATGAATAAAATCATGCCTGTGAACATTTCCCTGCACCCATATTTCCTGTTTCACTGGAAAATGTCACATTTAAGGAAGGAATCCGTCCTGTATTTATGGTTGACTTTTGAGTCACTCCATAATTTTCTTTCTGCTCTGAATGAGTGTAGTACTGAGATTATATATATTTATAATTTTAAAATTGTATATGCAGGTTTGGTATTGACTGTATCCAATCATTGATTTGTGCTTCATGTTTTGTGATTAAACCCCTACCACTGTGACTAGCTCGCGCTAGCTAATGCTAACTAGAGAACCCTTTGCTGCTTTCAGCATTCAATCAAAAGGAAGTCCTCTACAACACCTTGCTGTCCTCATAGCTGTACTGAATCTTCACTGAGCATTAAAGAAGCAGCTTGACCAAACATGCTAAAAACGAATAGAGCTATTTTATGTCATCATTGCCATCAATCCATGTTATTGATTTGTAGAAACAGTACCGTTTCCAACAAACATTGATACGCAAGCATTGGTGCACAAGTCATTTGTGAAGCAGCTTCAAACATCCACTGCTGCATTCATCACATAACACAAATCTCTCTCAACGCTATTAGTTAACTGTGGTCCATCAGAATGATGGTTAATATGGGACTTGAAAAAAACTTTTTTTAAAGAAATGCAAACATTCTTTTAAGCTATTGCCATTTGTCCACGTGCCGCTATATTTGTCAATTTTGTATTTAGAATACCAGAGCTGTTTAAATGGCATTGTTGGATCATTCTGCAAGTGAAATCCTATTAAAATGTTGTATTTATTTTCCGTTTCTTTCAAAAAATACCTTGGGTTTGTATGTAATAAATATTTGTAGATTTCCAAATAGTCCTTGTTACTTGTACTTTATTAACTGCAACAACTTGTTTGTCTGAGTTGCGATATACCTCTAGCTGTTGACCTAGTGGCTAGGGAGCTGGTCATGTGATTAGGAGGTTGTGGGTTTGAATCCCAGGACTGCTAGTGGCACCACGGAGGTCCCCTTGCACAAGGTACTGTCCCCGCAGACTGCTCCTCTGGTGCCCCCCATTGCCTGCTGTTATTGATCAATATATCTTGTTCACATTAAATGTTGGAACATGTGATTGCACTAAGATTATTTTCGAGAAGCTATAGATGATTAGTTCTGGATCACAAAAAGTGCTCCATCGCTGCAGGGAATCGTATTACAATTCTTTCCAAACTGGGATTAGACTAATGATACAGATCTAACTGGTGGCTAAAAACTCCCATTCATTATTAGCAAATGTATGGTTTGATTCTTCCTTTAATGCTAAAGCAAACAAACTGCTGTAGCTTTTAACATTAATGTGTTATCTAACTTTGTGGTAACCATTTGGGGAAGACCCTTTTTGTTTCAGCATGACATTGCCCTTAATGTAGTAAGGAAACTACATAAATAAGTGGTTTATTTGATATGAGTGTGATATGGAAGAACCAGGCCGGCCTGCATGGGGCCCTCTCCTTATTCACCACTTCTGGGATGAAATGGGACACTGATTGCAAGCTAAGTCTTATCACCCAATCCCCAAAACTAAACCCTGCAGTCATGCCAAAGGCTTTCCCAAAAGAGTGAAAGGTTTAAGAGGAGGAAAGGGGGACTGATTTCATGTTACTGCCCATGGTTTTGGAATGAGCCCACAATGGAGGTGATATTTGTTTGTAATAGGTAGGGAGCAGGATTTTCACCCAGATGACCCCAAAATGGTTTGAGGGCAACTGGTGGTTAGGGAGTTGCAATTGCGATCAGAATGTTGTGGGTTCGAATCCCAGGACTGCTAGTGGCACCGAGGTACACTTGAGGTACCACACGGCAAATGCAGAGAAGACTTTGAGGTCTGTGGGGTTTGGTTTGTTCACATACGACAAATTTACGCTTACACTTTAGTGCATTTGTATGTAATTTTGGTCATGGAACTTCGTGTCCTAGTTCAAGCACATGTGCATGTACAGTGCATGTGCTGATGAATATCACCCTCTAGTGGCTCTGCACTGTAATCTGTCTTTAGTCAGGTTAGTTTGGTGTGTTTGAAAAGGAAAACACATTCATATCCTGGCTGTAGTGTCACATGGTGAACCTAACACTGACTTATTTTTGAGTTTCACATCACTAAAACACGCATCACAGATGCCCAACTATTCTATACTATGAAGTAGTGTTTTGTGGTCAACATTTTTTTGACCACAAAACACGATTCCAGCCAAGGTTCTAATAGCGTGTAATGAAATCTGGGCTTTTTATGCTTGGGATAAGATTAAAGAAAGGGCTTTTATCTGGTTTAAAATAATTAGCTCCCATGGAGGTGTCATCTACATTTTCTGCAGATATGGTGACCATTTGGTGGCTATCTTTATAGCCATTGATTGGTTTTGCCTCATTTCATTTGTGGCTTTCCTAATTGTACCATATTAATGAGGGGGGGGGGGGGGGGGTTCTGAGGAGGCAATCATCTTAGTTGAAACCGTATTACACCCATTGT
>JBBPDB010157165.1:0-13798 GCA_037974465.1 Brachypetersius altus
GAGGTAGGATTCGAACCTGTGACCTCCAGAGTGTGTGGTCCAGAGGCAAGTATCCTACCCACTGAGCTACCGCCACCTACTTACATTTATGTGTAAGTGTTACGCCAGTAGGTGGCACTATTGCACCACACTACGATTCAGGTGTATGATTTACTTGCGCTTTTTGGTCCCTCTGTGATTCCGTATTACTTCAATCACGTCTTCTCTGTTGTACCCTGTATTCTCCGAAAGACATCATGTACCGAACCGTGACCCGTGTACCGTGACGGGTCGGCACGAATACACGTACCGTTACAGCCCTAGTATATATGCATCAGTCTCTCAAGGCTGTAATCATTTAAACACGGTATCAAAAATCTAATGTATCAGACTTTAAAATGTGTATCAGTGATGTGACTCAGACCCTTCCATTGGCCTCTCATGTGCTGTCTGTCTCGGAAACCATAGTCAGCAATTGAAAGTATTTGGGTGCATTCTAGTTAATAAAGCAGATGTTTTGTAAGCTCAGTTTTGCTGCAAGATGATGATCATTTTAAACCAACCAAAGTCAGTCTGCGTAGTCTATAATTAGGGCTTTCTGGCCTGAGCACATTTTTACCACAGAAACCTGTTGAATCCTGACTGTAGAAGGGGGTGGGGGGGACTGTGTACACCCCTACTGTATTTCAAATAGAGACCTGAACACTTGTAGTCTTGTTACTTGTGCTTATCCATTTACTGTGACTGGGGTATCATTTCGACAAATATTTCTAGAATCCACTGGCTTTCGTGTCAGAACTAGCACTGTGTGTGTGTGTGTGAGTGTGTGTAGGGGAATGTGTGTACTGTGATTTGAATTGAATGGAGGTATCTGCCCTGACTTGTGGTTGGCTGGGTAGATTCTCTCGAAGCAGGCCAGGTGCAGCGTGATGGGTGTAGCGGCAGCTACTGCTGTTCATGTAGCGGAGTTGCTCAACGAGGTCAAGAAGAAGAGGTTTTTAGTCAGAGTAACCACTTCCCCTTGTGGTGTGTTGCTATGGCAAGACTTCCCTTTAAAACAGGAAATGACACGGAGTGCTAAGTAATGGGCGTGAGGCAATTTTGCCAAAGTGTTCGCTTGCTTTTTAGCGTGACATCCTCACTCTCAGTCGGGTCCGGAGTAACGCTGATGTAGCCATGTCCAGCAAAATGAAAACTCTGGCAGTGCCAACCTGTCAGCTGGTAAGTCTGAACTTTTCCTTTGAACCCTCTTCTAGAGTGTATATAATGAGGTGGTGTGTGAGAGACTCTTAAGTTTAAAAGAGGTTAAACTTAAGTTTGTTTGAGTTGTTGTCTTGAGAAGGCTGAATGAAGCAGACTCTCATTTGTGGGGCGTGTGACCCCTTAGACCCTTGTGCCCCCCCCCATTCCAATTTCACATACTTTGTTTGGTTTCATTTCTTCACCTTGAGGTTAATCAGGTGGGCTGGAGATGGTAACCATGACCTGGTGTTGTGGTTCAGGAGATAAAATTGGCAACTTTTTTGGTGTAGAGTATAAAACTCTTGGGGATCTGAGATAATCACCTGTAATGTCTTTTATCCAGGCAACGAGTGTATTGTTTAAGAAAACTGTAATTAGAAAAAAAACAAAGAACCCAGTGTGATGACGATATGTCTGCTCAGCCATTTCCAACACATTAAATGCAGCAGTATGACTCACAGCCTTACACTAGATTGCGTTACTGCGTATGGGCAGAATAATTGCATAAACCATGCAGCTTCTGGTAAGTAATTGTGCACAGCTATCTTGCTGATATCAATTATCACAAACACCATCAAACCAACTGTGGCTAGAAGAGCTGAGATATATCGCTTGCTTGCTTGCATGCAGGCTCTTTGATGCTGTATCCCAATTGTGATGCTTTCAGACTCTGAGAAAATATGTGGGATGTGACAAAGAATGCTGATGCATGATGCCTCAATATCTGCGTGTGGGGCGGGGTCTGGTGGAGGTAGACGTGAATCACTGAGCAAACAGACTGACCAGCAAACGTCTCTCCTCGTTGCTATGGCGATTAGTAATTCCAGCGTCACTGTTCCAAATGTCTGGCCCAGCAGATGTAGGAGAAGCTCCATCAAGAAAACCTTGCAGACATGCAGGGTCCAATCAGTGCGAAATTCAAATATTAACCTGCATTCTAGGCTCCACTGTTTGCAGTTTGATGCTTGTTATGATTTGGTTGTCAGATATGAAGTTGCATTGACCAAGCCTGGCCAAGCTCATTAGCACTGCCAGGTGCCAACTGGACAAGCAGTTGAAAGATCCTTTAAAACAAGTCAATTTAAACATATGTGGTCATTGCTTATTAATTCCAATAGAGCATCTTTCAACTGCTTGTCCAGTTGGCACCTGGCAGTGCTAATGAGCTTGGCCAGGCTTGGCTATTGAGATATCACCCTTTGCTGCAATGGTCAGAATGCAGCTTCCGCTTATATTACTTTCTAAAATCGTCATGACCCGTTTTAGAAAGCTGCAGTGAACAAAAACACGTTTGCATTTGCACTCTAGTGTGAGGTATGTTTCTGGCTTCAGCCTATTCATGGTGCAACACTCTGTGCCCTTTTGTTACTGGACCTTTTTAAGACTGATATGTAAACAGCGGTTCTGATTGGATGTCTAAGAAAAGCGTTCCCAGGAGAGGGGAAAAAGTACTCCTCATAACGGTAACAGGAATGGGCGGCGTTCTAAACTGCCGTGGTCAGAATAACCAAATGTATATCTACATGTATTCAGTTTTGTGACCTCACAAAAGCAGCGTTTTTCATATGTGGACATTACAAATTGCGGGCTCAATGTTATGCTTTGTAAGTTTTATGTACTGCATTAACTGAAAGGGAGGGAAATCCAGTTTTCCATTACCAGAGTCCTTCAAATAAAGATGTGGAGTCCTTTGGAAACATTAGAACCTTCATTGGTTTGTACTAATATAGATGCTTGAGTAATGTGTAAAATTCCAGGTCCTGCTTTAGATCAGATACTGGGAAGATGCCTCTATTGTCGTGTGTATGGCCGCGTATTTGTATGAAGGCTCCTCTCGAGAGCTGGGAAGCTTTTATCTGCTTTGACAGAAGCCTTGAAGAGGCTTGTGACGAGCATGCCGTCAGATATGGCAAAGTCATGAGTGAAGAAGCAGCCGTTTCCTGTGCCACAGCTGCCACTCTCCAGTGAGCAAAGTGCAAAAACAGCATTCAAATAGGCCGTGCAAAAACAGAGTTCAACACCAAACCGTCGTCATCTTACCTCTCCGCCCCCAAAGCCACTCACTCTTGCAGGTTTCTCACAGTTTGACCTTTTTTTTAAAATTGTGTTTCACTTTTTGTCTTTGTTGTGTGTCTGTTGGTTGTTCTTGCAGACGCAGGCGGTTTCTGATGGGGGTAAGTGTGCATTCTAATGTTCATCTCACTTGACTTTAATTGACCCTTTCAATCTTTTGAACTCTGAAATCTGGCAGTGAAGTGGAAAAGTTGAGCTAATCCAGAATGAGAAACAAATAAACAGGATTTGTTTACATTTGTCTGAGTTTGTAACGTAAGCGAGAGAAGGTGATGGATGTGTAAGTACTGTAGTGTTAGAGGACAGCAGTAGCTCATGCATCAGCAGACAGATGGTACTGAGGATATACTCTGCCAAACAGAGATGCTTGGAGGAGCGGAAAGAGGGGTTTCACTGTGATTGATGGATAGATGGAGCTCTCTGCCAGAATCCGTGATTGCTTTTCTTTTCCACTTCAAGCTCGACCTGAAATCAAAACTTTTTATTAACTTGCTTCAAGCCACCACTCGCATTAAACACAATTCATCATTAAAGATAAAATTCTTCTTTTCCTGTAATCCTCCTTCAAAATATTTTAGTCTTGCCCTTTCACTTTCTTTAAAACGGGACGTAAAGGAATGATCCAGTATTCCAGCTTCCTATTGACTTGTATTATGAATCTCTTTCAATTCAAATAGACTATTGCCTTAAAGGAGAAATCAACAGAAATGAGAAAAGGCTGGATTATTTCTTTAAGTTGAGTTTCTGTTCTAAAAACAAATAGTCTGTTCTAATCAGCTGTATTTGGTTAAAAATGCTGATGTCCCATTTAAGGGGGAATTCCTTTTTCCCTATATTTCTCCATAATTCAGTTATTTATATGAAAACAAGGTTTCTTATGTGTTCCTTTAAAAAGTGTTAATATTTCTGATCCCGATTCTCTTAAACTGAATTAAGAAATTCACTCTGAACCATAAATGACTGCGTCCTAAACATCTACATTTAAAAAAAAAAAAAACCCTCCCCTTTTGTAATTCCCTTTTAAGGATTTCCTCTTTTCCTTATGAAACATTATAGTCTCTTTCTGCCCCCCCTTCTCTAACTCTCTCTCTGTTATTCTTTCTCTCCCCCCCTCCCCCCTCTCTGTCAGAGTTGAACATGTCCAGGGCGACGGCCACAGGAAGCAGCCCTAATCTGAACGGGGGCTCCTCTGGAGGTGCGGGTCCTCCTGGGGCGGATGGTCCTGCCAGCAGGGTGGTCAGTTGGGCTGTGTGCTTTGAGCGGCTGCTGGAGGACCCCGTGGGAGTCCGCTACTTCACTGTAAGAACCTGCTTCTGACAGTATAAAACCAGGCAGAGGAGCTCATTACTCTGATACTGTGACCTCATGTCTGCACTGTGAGCGAGTGGAGAAATCGCATTCATGCAGTGCAGCTGATCAGCCAAGACATGTTAAAAGTCTCCCCTTATAGGCACGCGAGAACACACCACAGCATACAGTGTGAAATTCTTTCTCAGCATTTAACCCATTCACCAAGAGAAGCAGAGGAAAGACACTAATGAGGGGCGCCCGGGGAGCAGTGTGTGGGGATGGTGCCTTGCTCAAGGGTACCTCAGTGAGGACACTAGCAGATGGGATTTGCACCCACAACCCTCTGATTGCTGGACCTCCCAGCTGCCCCAGCTCTCCTGAGGTTTCTCTGGCTTTGCCTTGGCGCTAGTGGAGCTATCAAATGATGGAAGCTTTTACTAAAACTGGACATAGTGCTGTGCTATGCAAAATACTTATGCCTTTTTACGGACGATTAGTAGAAGCTACAAATGTTTTAACGTTTCCACAGATTAGTTGATGTAGGCTGCAAATGTCAGATTTGCCTCACATACCTTGTAAACAAAACCCAAGGAGTGGCTGAGTGTTTGGAATAAGATAAGAGAGGTCTTTATGTATCTGGAGGGAAATTTTTTGACATAAACATCCTTAGTGCAACAAAAATGAATCAAAAAAATAGGACAATAGAAATAAAAACAATAGTGCAATGACGAGAATAAAGTCGCAGATTTAACAGTAGACAGAACAGAATGACATAAAAACGGGAAACCTTTCTACCTGTGGCGTTCAGTTATAAGGAATTTGCATACTCGGTTTTATTTATTTATTTATTTATTTATTTAGCTAAAACGCCGTTTGCTAGAATTTTCACACTCTGTGGAAACAGAAGTGCTAGAAACCACAAACAGTGTTACAGTGTTAAACCACATAAGCAAGTCTGCTGGAGATTGTTTAGCACACAAAAGCAAATGTGTGTTAATTGTGGTACAGTGTTAATTCATAGGCTAGAGCTTTCATGATCAGGTTACTCCACTGACCTTGTAGCTCCAGTGTAAACCGAAAAACTTCAGAAAAGTGTGGTTCAGAGGATGGCTCAGGATACAATGAGAGATTGTTTCCCTCGATCCCTTTCATCTCTTTAAATAACAGATTTCTGTTCAGTTTTTACCGTCTCCTAGTCGCTCAAAGACGTGTTTGCACTTGTCTTTAGTCCAATCTGTAGATGACTGAAACACTCTGCTCATGTTTAGACACAAGCTCCATGTTTGTGTTAGTTTCCAACATGTGGCCACACTTGCAGGTAACCTGATTGGCTCTTGGCGGCACGCCTATATAATCCTGCCTGACGGTGCTGCGTCCCCCGAGCGTACGTGCGAGGGGTTAAATGGGTTGTTAGAAAGAGGTAGAGCTGTATTTGTGTCGTTTTTAAAGGGGAAGATGGATGCCAGTGTGGTGTGAGTTGGTCTTGTCTGTAATGTGGCTGTGGGTTGACTCATTGCACAACATGCACAGGATCAGCACTTTTGTGACTCGGAACAGTATACTTGTTTATACAGTCGCATTCAAAAGTCTCCTCTTATGAGACTAAGTCACAAACAGCCGTAAAGTCGTATCCAGACGTTTGGACGTCCCGGATGAATGACGTGGTTTGTTGATTTTCTACAGAGAACACGGGTCTGTGCGTTTTGCAGTCACTGTAATGTTGCTGATTTTAAAATACTGACAAAAGCTTAGATTGTGGCCTGTGGAAAAGTTACGGTGCGTTTTAGATTTTGTTAGATTTTTTTTTTTAACAGAAGCTGCCCTCTCTGTCATTGATGTGTGCTTGTTTACACTGAAAATCAGCAAAGCATGTCCTTCAGTTGGGCGTGTTCAAACCTTTGCATATGACTGTACTTTATATCTGCCTTTTTTAAATCTCCTCAGGCATTGCCTTGTCAACAAGTTGCGGTTGGAGCTGCTGATCAGGAATTATTAGTTGTTTGTTTCAAGTTGTTGAAGTTTGTCATGTGTACAGAGTACAGTGTACAGAGCACAATGAAATTCTTACTTGAACACCCTCTTCACAGATAGAACATAAAGACATAAAAGAAATGAAAGACAAAACAGTGCAGCGATAATAACTAGTCACGGGTTGAGTTGTATAATATAAAGTATAAAGGAGAGTATAAAGTAACAGTGCAAGGTTAAGTGAACAGTGAAGTGTAAAGTGAACAGTACAGTGAAAAGTGAACAGTGCAGTGTAAAGTGTGAGTGCAGTGTAAAGTGAACAGTACAGTGTAAAGTGACCAGTGCAGTGAAAAAGTGTGAGTTCAGTGTAAAGTGACCAGTGCAGTGAAAAATTGTGAGTTCAGTGTAAAGTGTGAGTGCAGTGTAAAGTGAACAGTACAGTGTAAAGTGAACAGTGCAGTGAAAAAGTGAGTGCAGTGCAAAGTGTGAGCGCAGTGTAGTGTGAGTGCAGTGTAAAGTGAACAGTGCAGTGAAAAAGTATGAGTGCAGTGTAAAGTGTGAGTGCAGTGTGAAGTGTTGTGTGCTACAATACAGATGTCTTGTACAACAGAGAGGACCACAGTTACAGTGCGTTGAACAGTCTGATGGCGCTGGGGTAAAAACTGCTCCTGTCGTGTGTGTGTGTATTGTCCTGAGTCTCCTGCCGGATGGCAGGAAAGTGAAAAGTGGCAGTGCAGGGTGGCTGGCGTCCTTCATGATGCTCGTAGTTTTTCTGAGACAGTACTTACTGCAGGCAAAGAGCACTGATGATCAGGATACAGTGAGGTTGGGGGTCGGGTATATTATAGTGTAGTATATCATTTAGTGATATAATTGCTCTAGAAAAGCAGCAGGAACAGGGCATATATGGCAGCATTGCTGCAGACACAGACCCATGCCGACCCCTGTCCATCACTGAAATCGCCTACAATCATTAGACCTGGACCATGGAGTGACGGAAGAAGGTGGTCTGGTCTAATGTATCAGGTTTTCTTCTTTTTGTGTTTGTGTGTGTGTGTGCACGCACATTTGTCTTACCTGGAGAAGAGTTGGACCAGAAGGTAGTGTGATGCTCTGGGTGATGTTCTGCTAGAGATCATTGGGTCCTGCATTGATGTGAACTTTACTTTGACACTTGAACACTGCAGACCAAGTTCACCCTTCATGCAGACGCTGTTCCTAATCGCAGTTCCTCTTTCAGCAGGACAGTTCCTCACTGCAAACACTGTTTAGGAACCATTTGAGGAGCATCACAATGAGCTCAAAGTACCTCCAGTTCCCCAGATCTCAATCTGATCAAGCTTCTGGGGGACAAACTAGTGGAAATCACCTCACAGCTTATAGGACTTAAAAGTTCTGCTGGTGCAGAACCACGAACCTTCAGAGGTTCTTGCAAGGTCCAGACTTCAGTTTTAAAGATTTGGCTAATCGGTGTAATTTCAACCCCACTTCTGGTGTGCTATAGCGACTCTTTAGTGAAATTAGTGTCCTTTTCATGTTCTGTTTTTAAACAAAATTTAATACAAATTCTGTCCAGACATGATTATATCACATCAGTGTAAATCACAGGATAATCAAATCGTAAATCTAAACATTATCATGGTCGATATTAGCTGCACGGTGCTAAAAAATTAAACACAATCACAGGATATGCAGTAATATAATGAAAGAGTAAAATAATGAACAAGTGTATAAAAGTATAAAAGGTTACTGGAGAAAATTCAAATTACTGTCACATTCTATTTGTGAAGTGGTTCACTCCAGGACTACAGCAGAACTGACACAGACTCCAGTTTGTGCGTTCTGAGTGTTCCGGGTCAGTGTTGGACTGGCCTGTCGCACTGATATGTGGATGAAAAAAAAATATCCCAAAAACTGGCCCTGGCTCAAAGGAGGGACCTCAGAGTCCTCCTCAGTCTGAAGAGAAGCATTTAGACCATGAGTTCATGATGGACACTTTCTTAGTACAGATTGGAGTTGTTATTGAAGCACTCTTGAAGGTGCTTAAAACAAAAAGAAAGGAAGGCTGGAGCAAGAAACCTGATTAGGCTTTAACATGGGAAGCAATGGATCATGGGAGGCATTTATGCTGGGTACGCTAGCAACACTGGATACAACTACAGTTAGTTGAACATAATAATTAATATAACTTTATCTCACATCATAGACAGATCTCCATTGATCACCAGTTCTAAATCAAACTCTGGTGACAATGAATCTGAAGAAACACTTTGTTTAAAATGTTATACTTAGTATCAGTTGGAGACAATCACCCTTTTTTTCCCCCAATGGCGCTCGTCTCTCCGTTCCACTCTGTTTTCTGTTCCGCTCCGTTTCCAATGACTTATTCAATATTAAACCCTCAGTTGATCTGTTGTCTAAATGCCTTAAATAATAACAGGCTTATTTTGGGTAAATGTGGTGACCTTCTGTCAGAAACCTGAGAGTAAAGGGCTCTCGATGAAAGAAACAAAGATGAAAATCAGGGTGAGGCGCTGGATACCCCGAGACTTCTTCAGAAATTTTTGTGGGTATTCAGGGTCCTGATCTGGAGAGGGTCTGAAAGTGGTTTACAGTAAATACACATAAGAAAGTCTATATAAACCCTCTTGTTCGGAGGTCAGTGAGTGAGGGTCTGGAGGCTGATCATCCCTGAACAGAAAGTGCTGTTCAGGAGAGTCCAGTTGGCCATCAGCTTCCTCCAGTACAGGCTCAGTTTGGAGATGTGGGGGTGAGATGGGGCTGATGTAGGGATCAGTATCCGGCCGCTTCCCCCTTCTTCCTGGCGTCCGAAACGGCACTGATGCAGCCGCAGTCTTTCTCCACACCGTTCACCACATTCAGGAAGAAAGACCAGGTTCCTATTTTGTGGCCTCGAGACGCCATCTCCTTAATGAGGTCCTACAGGACAAACACAACTGGATAAAGTGGGGTGTCTTTTCCACAGAGGGCCACTGTGGCTGCAGGTTTACTCTACAAGCCAGAAGTTTGGGCCCACCTTCAGAATGAAAAAATGAGTAAATAAATGATACACTGCTCTTTTGATTTTTTATTAGAAATGAGAAATTAGGGCTGGGCGCTTTGGCCTAAAATCAAAATCTCGATTAATTGAACATTTTAACTCGATTACGATTAATGAACGATTCTTTTATTTATTTATTTATTTTTTTGCCCTCATAGTTCACTGACAAGTTTTGTACAGTAAATAAGCTCACATATTACAAGTGAGAGGTTTTTGAATGAAGGGGGCGTTACTTGATTTTAAAATAACTGAAGGAAACACACACTACTCTCTACTCTCTATATTTTTAAAGTGAAAGTAATCGAAATAATCGACCTGGAAAAATGGGATCGGTTATAGGTTCTGAATGTCGATTTTGATTACTTTTTGATTAATCGCCCAGCCCTAAGCTGTCCCCTTTAAGAGTTTTGCCCCTTGCTACATATTTTGGCTTCTGTGCTGCCATTCCGCACTAAAACTCGACAATCTGTTACAACAATCTTCGTGTTGTGAATCATTCGGGTTGCGCTACACGACTGCAGAGGAGCTAATTATCTCCTCCTCAGTGAGACGATGTTCACCTCCAAGCTGGTGTCACTCGGCCGACAGGATGGTTGTTGCTATCTTTAAAATAACATGGTAGTTCTGAATGGATACAGGGGGATGATAACTGCTCAATAAAGACAGTTGAGTATCCGTAATTTTTGCGCAAAATGTAAAGATTTCTGATACAGTGTTGCTCATTGTGTTTCAGTTTTACATGTGCTGTGCCCTTGAGAGTCTTGCATGACCCTCGCTCTGACCGTCAGATGGTCGGTCAGCTTTTCAGACCCGTTTAGTCATTGATCAACTGTTGGAGCTTTTTAATTCTGCTTTTTAACATCTAAGTGTATGTAGTGGCTGTAACCTTGCATCGGCATTAACTTGTGTTGTTACATCAGCATTTAAAACTGTGTGATGCTACTGGTATTAAGTGAGCAGTTATTTAAAATAACTTGGTGTTTAACAAGAAAAAACACCAAGAAGGAAAAACAACTAATAATAATAATACATTTTATTTAGAAGCGCCTTCCACAACTCTCAAGATCACTTTACTGAAGTTGTTAATAAAAATGATATATTAATGAAACTAAGCAAAGTTTATAATCATTTTAAAGAAATAATCATATAAACAAACCATATTTCAGAGCCGTATTGTCTTCCCTCTCAATAGATTGACAAAAAAATACATTTGTATTTGATGCAATGGTGTCACACATTCAGTGCATTTAGTAACACAGAAACACACGAGTGCTTGATTTATTTAGAAGTCTAGTAGATTCCGCATAAAAGAGCAGTTTGTGGTACACGCCTTCATAATTCAGATATTCCCCTAAAAATTCTACCGTTGCTGATTAGGAATGAAGCTCCAGTAGCTTTCTTTAACTGTTAGTCTCACCATCGCGGAGATGTTCTCCCCGAGTAAACATGTCCGGACGTGATCACGGTGGCTTTCTTCTGGGTGGTCCGGAGCTGTTAGCAGTCCTATATGATTCCAATCTTATCAGTCTCACTCCCCCGCGTTTGAGCCGTGCATTACTTTTCCCTCCAGCTGACAGTGGAGAGATACAGCAGGCAGGTCTTGCCACTGCAGGATCTTCCGTGCTCAGATTCAGACTGAGAGATGTTCCCATGTGCAGAGATTTGATCAGACTCTGAGGAACTCGAGTTCCTTTGAACTTACTGTTGGTAGGTTGGACACGTTTTTGCAAACCATTGACAAAAAGTCTCAAATGAGTGGGTTTAGGTGCGGAAAATCGGATTTTAGGCAATCGTTTGTTCAGCATTGTTTGCTAACAAGAAAAGTGAGTTTTCCCAAGAGTGTCAGTGATCAGATGTCTTATGTACGTTCACCTGTGCCAGATCTTCACTTCAAACAAATCCAGGCTTCTTGCTGCAGTTTTCTTATTGACTTGCAGTCCCTTTATTGGTAAAAACGAATTCGTAGCAATAATTATATATAATAAGGGTGGCGCAGTCGCTACAAATGTCTCATCTGTTCTAGTAGCAACCGTTTACCAGTTCTATCAGTATTATTAATGCTTAGCACACATCCTCAGTTTATTCCCTAGTATATTCTAATGTTACTTAGCTAGCACCATTCAATAGTGGAAAACCTTACACTTAGCCTATTGATGGAGCACCCACGTATAGTGAAGAACCACGTATAGTGAAGAACCACGTATAGTGAAGAACCACGTTGTTGTGATTTATTTAGTGTAAACCCTAAATATGCCCCCAAATATTCTCCCACCTTAATTTCATTTTAAACTCAGCTTCTTACATTAAAAAACATGTAAAGGTAAACGAGTGTTTATACTGTACAGTTTACACTGAACTCCTGCAGTGCTAGAGTGCAGATAGCGATGTTACCCCTGTATGGACTGGACTGTAATTCATGCAGCGGGTTTTATTTGGTATAAGCAGGTAAATACAGCAATAAACTCATTTAATTTACAGCAATAAAAATACGAACGAAATGAAAAACACGAGAACACTCGAGGCGCTCCACGGGGGAAATTCTGGACAGCAGCTGCGTCATGGAGCAGCAGCCAATCAGCACCTAGGAGAAATAAATAATGTTCTCGGATTGGCTACTTTCAAATCTCCCACCTGACTGTCCGGGCCTCGTCCACCACGTACAGCTGACTGTCCTGGTCTCGTCCACCACGTACAGCTGACTGTCCGGGTCTCGTCCACCATGCCCCTTCGTCCTTGTGCTGGTTGTTTATGTTTGGGGTCGCACCGAGCAGCGGAGGCTCATTCCGTTCAGGTGTTTGACTGCTTTGCTAACTGCCGCGCCCAAACAAAAACGACCAACACGAGGACGAGGGGGCGAGTGTGACGGGGTCCGGACGCCACAGTCAGTTTCCTGTGGAGTAGAATGGGATTTCTGCCAGCATTCTTTATAACAGTGTCCAAGGTTCCTTTATAATGATCAGCAGCTGTGAACACAGACATAGCATGGTGCAACATTCAGTTAACTGCAAATTACGATAAGGAGACGATCGATCAGTATGATGTAAATGGGGTGTAAACCTTCCAGTTAGCAGCCCTGAGTAAAGTGCAAGGTATGAAAAAAATTCAATAAATAGACACTACCACAGTGTAATAGTAAAGTGTGAATAGAATGTAACCCAGAGTGGTGGTGGTTGTGATGGCGTGGTGGATACTTGCCTCTGAACCAAGAGGCCATGGGTTCGAATCCTATCTTCAGCACCACCACTGGGTTCCTGAGCAAGTTGCTGCAGAGTGTAATATGAGAAGTGTACGAAGTTTACGTGGATTCAGAGTCCTGATGGCCTGCTGTATAAACTGGTACGCAGTCTTGCAGGACCAGAGCGACAGTGACTATGACCGAAAGCATTTGTGGGCGGGGCATAGATAGGTCAGTAATGCTGCTGGCGTGGGAGGACTGCAGTTTGCTCGTCTTCCTAAATGCTGGAATGTGAGAGAGGTGGGGCGGAAGTGGCCGGAGGGCTCTGCTAGCCGGAGACTTGGCCGTCGCCTTTTCCTCTTTGGCTTTTCAGGATGCAGAGTGATGCATGCAGTGCTGTTGAGTGCCTGGAGAACCCAGCTTCATAAGCCGAGAGCTTCCTGGTGGGTTTTGAGAGAGATGGAGCTTTTACCCAACAGCCGTCTCAATTATACCCACTATAGAGAAGCCCAGATACCAATCTGTGTGCATCACTCACTGTCTGTTCTCATCAGATGGCCTGCTTCTCCCTCTGCCTGTCTCTCTCTGCCTGTCGCTCTCTCTGCCTGTCATTCTCTCTCTGCCTGTCTCTCTCTCTGCCTGTCGCTCTCTCTGCCTGTCATTCTCTCTCTGCCTGTCATTCTCTCTCTCTCTCTCTCTTTCTGTATGTCTGTCAGTCTCTGTCTGTCTCTCTCTCTCTGCCTGTCTCTTTCTCTCTCTTTCTCTCTCTTTCTCTCTCTGCCTGTCTTTCTCTCTCTGTCTCTCTCTTTCTGTCTCTCTCTCTCTCTCTTTCTCTCTCTCTCTCTTTCTCTCTCTCTCTCTTTCTCTCTCTCTCTTTCTCTCTCTCTCTCTCTCTCTCTGTCTCTCTCTCTCTCTCTCTTTCTGTTTCTCTCTCTCTCTCTTTCTCTCTCTCTCTTTCTCTCTCTCTCTCTCTCTGTCTCTCTCTCTCTCTTTCTGTTTCTCTGTCTCTC
>JBBPDB010157174.1:0-13796 GCA_037974465.1 Brachypetersius altus
AATGAGGAGAAATATTGTCAGCAGTTCTTAAAAACGAAGGCAAAGCTGTTCAGTTCAATACTTGCAGCTAGAAAAGAGAAAACCTGAGAAACTGAACATTTCTGCAGTGGGAACAGCAGGAGCTGTACACTAAGGACTCTGCTGGCCATTCACTAAATGTCTGATTTTGTGAGCATCCTTATCAACCACAGACATTTAAAATTAATTTTGGTAGGTGTTTTAATAAATCAAGGAAATCATGTGATTCAAGAAAAGTGGATTATTTGGGGTAATAATAACGATCTTTAACCACATCGCATTAAATACTGATGACTGATGTTTTTCATATAGTCATCATTGTCCAAAGACAAGTATCAAGTATCAAGTATCACAGAAATGGGAACATGAGTAGGAAAAACGCCCATTTCTTCTAATGTAAAGTAAAGTAAAGCAATTTTATGCTATTAGATCGTTCATTATAATAGTTTTGTTCAAATGATGTAGAAGAATAAAAATAAAAAAACATCAAAAAATTAAGATACAATGATTTCTTTGGACAGCATTAGTGTGTCTCAATTTTTGATTATAAAATATCTTTATTTTGTTATGTTGCTATATCAATTATCATTAAAGTTTTGTACAACGTAAACAGCGATTGATTTTTCAAATTACGAACAATCGATAAGCTAGAAAGAGATACCTGGTTTTCTTTGTAGAGCTTTGTGTATATAATTATGTGCATGGAATATTGTCTACATTGTCTATGTTTATATGGTGTCCATGAAGATCCACACACTGAAATACCACAAGGTAGGTGGTCTAAAAGCACCGACATACCTCTCGCACCTCCGAGGAATCCTATTCTAGCCATTATCCTCCTCAGAAAGATGATGAAGTCGTGATATGAGGACAGACTTACAAGACCTAAGGATCTGATTCAATTCCAGTTCCAGACAAAACCTTCCCTTGCTTCATCTCTCCTTGTTCCAAACAGCAGATGAACCATCTGCCCTCCATAACCAGCAATCTAGAAATATGAGTTCTCTCATTAGCTGTGAAGAACGGCATAATTCCTTTTCCCCTGTCAATACAGAGCAATCTGACCTTTGACATGAACAAAAATGAAAAAACTAGCTCTCTCCTTCAAGGACACTGAAGGAGAGATCCATATATATCACAGAAAAAAGAAAACCATCACCATCATGTTTTTCACTGCTATGTTATTCAATCTACTAGCACACTGGTATTAACCAGCATACATCCAGCCTGATGTCGATCATGTAGTTGATCGTAACGCGTATTATATGATGGATTACTACAAACAATACATCTGTTTCTCTGTAAGGACACAGAACATGTACTCAAACATACTTATAAATCAGTGGGCACTTACATTAGCAACTGTACGCAGACTTACAGTGCCTTGCAAAAGTATTCACCCCCCTTGGAATTTGAGGTTTTGTTGCCTCACAACCTGGAATTAAAATGGCTTGTTTGAGAGTTTGCACCATTTCATTTACAGAACATGTCAACTTTGAAGACTTATTATTTTTTTATTGTGAAGCAAACAATAGGACAATTACAGCCGCAAGTCGCTTTGGATCAGTCTCTGTGAGCCTTGCCACATCTTGCCACTGGGATTTATGCCCATTCCTCAAAGCAAAACTGCTCTAGCTTCTTCATGTTGGATGGTTTTCGTTTGTGAACAGCAATCTTCAAGTCTGACCACAGATTCTCATTGAGGTCTGGACTTTTCAACACATTTAAATGTTTCCCCTAAACCACTCGAGTGTTGCTTTAGCAGTATTCTGCAGGTCATTGTCCTGCTGGAAGCTGAACCTCCATTCCAGTCTCAAATCACAGGCAGACGGACGGGTTCTGCTCCAGAATATCCCTGAATTCAGCACCATCAATCTTTCCCTCGACACAGACTGGTTTCCCAGTCCCTGCTGCTGAAAAACAGTCCCACAGCACAATGCTGCCACCACCATGTTTCACTGTGGCCATGGGGGCAGCTAGTGGTTAGTGGGTTCGATTCCCAAGACCGCTAGGCACCTCTGAGGTACCCTGAGCAAGGTACCATCCCCACACACTGCTCCCCAGGTGCTGTGTGCCTGGCTGCCCAGTGCTTTACTTGGTAAATGGGTTAAATGCAGAGGAAGCATTTCGTGCAGTGGTATGTTCACACATGACCGAAATGTTACTTTCACCGTGTTCTTGGGGTGATGGGATGTGTTGGGTTTGGCGCAAACATAGCATTTTCCTTGGTGGCCAACAAGAGCACCTTCCTCCATACATTTGGGGAGTCACCCACATGCCTTTTAGAAAACTGAAAACATGCCTTCTTATGTTTAACAATCAGTAACAGCTTTTTCTGGCCACACTTCCATAAAGCCCAGCACAATGGAGTGTACGGCTTATGGTTGTCCTATGAACAGATACTTCAGTCTCTGCTGTGGTACTCCTTCAGGGTTACCTTTGGTCTCTGTGCTCCTCTCTGATGCCCTCCTTGCCCAGTCTGGGAGTTTTGGTGGGCAGCCCTCTCTTGGCAGGTTTGTTGTGGTACCATGTTTTTTCCATTTGAAGATGATGGATTTTTTTTTGTGCAGAATAAAAACCATTTAAATTACAGGTTGGAATGTAACAAAATAGGCAAAAAGCCAAGGGAGATGAATACAAACTAACTACCGCACATTCATCCTCTGATGAGCTTCTATAGGTGATTTGATGAATCAAGAAAATCATGTGTTGGTTATTCTTTAACCACATCACATTAAGCATTAATGATATTTGTTTTCTAATATATTCCATCTCTGTCCAAAACAAGTGTCTCCAAAATGGGAACTTCAAAGGAGAAGGAGAAATGACCTTTAATGCAAAGCAATTTAATTCCATGCCATTCTGGAGGAATAGAACTGCTAACCCTACTCATGTAAAGACAGTGGGCTGGCTGTAGGCATCCTGTATTTAACTAAAAGGTGAATGATGGTTGGTCTTGGCAGAATGTGGATGTGTTCACAGTTTCGTCCTCTGATTCAGCTGATGATTCACAATGATAAAGAACCACCCAGATTCCTGAGCTTACAAAACACAGATCTGTCTCTCTATCAGCTACCCTGCTAAATTGTCAGGCTCTCGCCGGAATACTTGCAGGCCCCTCAGAACGTGTCACCATGGTGAGCGTGTGTTCCCACAGCATATGTGCAGCGTGGCTGGTAAACACCTCCGTTTGGCAGCTCTCCGCTTGGAGCGGCGCTCTCCGCTGTGAAACAGCACATATGCCCCTGTTACACTGAAAACAGCAACGTGATAAATAACTTTGCAGTAATATACAGAGTAAAAGCGATGCTTCCTCTAAAAAGCCTACAACGCTGCTGTTCAACATTCCACAGTCATGAAGCAAGCCTGTTTCTGCGAAGGCAGGTCCAGGAACTAGGCCAGCCTATACAGACCTCAGCGCTAGAGATAAAGCTTACAAGGAAAATTATAATTAAACACCAGCACTGCCGCGGCCGAGCCAAGAACAAGGTCAGAGCACTGAAGGAATTCAAACGTGTTTTCTTTCACAGGGGTGCAGGCACTTGGCAGAAAACCTCAGGAGCCGTCACACCACTTTTGTCAGAGCTTGACAGAGCAAGAGGACGCTCAGAACGCATGAGCACCAAACGACAAAACATGCATAGACAGCCATGAACCACACACCTACATAACAGGAGAAATCCATGTCAGTCCTTTGATTTGTCCTTTTAAAACAAGAACGGTCAGTTCGAATAAGAGCAGTGCGGTCAAACATTTCACACTGAAGTGGAACTGTTCACTCAAGCATGCCACACACACAGACCTCCGAAGTGACAGCCATGCGGCTGCGGCGCTCCCAGCTTTCTTTTAACATTAAGGACCATTCGAGGAGAAGAATCAATCACAGTGTGACTTGGCCTTGTAAGAGATGCCACTTGATGCTGCACGATTGTCCAAATAGTCTGGAACATGCCGAGATCGGAGATCACACATTTCTGCTCATGAATCCATGTCCATAAAAAAAATTTCTGCTTTTAGCACCAAGCAGACTCCATTATCTGTCCAAATCAGACTCCATTATCTTTAGCTTCTAACACAATAAGGACAAGCAACAAAAAAACCCCCCAAAAAGCATCAGTGGGCAAAAAAGGAAAGACTGTTGTTTGAAAACGAATGAGGACAAGACAAATGTTAAAAGCATCATAAAATAAATGGTTTGTTCGAATGTAATCAAAGCATCAAGGAAGTGGTTTGTTCAAATATAATCTGCAGTGGCTCGTGGGCTGATTGGTATCCTCATATAAACCATCTGTGATGGAACAATCAGCAGTGATTGTAACAAAAAGCCACTAAGCTCCAGTGAATTTCACAACCATCCCTGCTTGACCCAGGCAGCCCTGTGGTTCTCCTTCAAATCAGCCCTTCAGTGACATCAACAAAGTTCTAGTGCAAGCTGGCTTTAAAAGCGCTCACTAGGGACGGACTGGCAGAAGATCTTGACCAGGACTGCCCTAGAATGATCTCTGTTGTTGTTTGATTGGCCTATTTGAGTAACAGACCACTGTTGAGTCTGCACTGATTGCAGTTTAGCTGAAGCAGGCATTAATGATGCACAGAGGGAATTCATGAACACTCCTCTCATCCCCAAACTGGGAAATGGGATGCCCTATAAGTATAATATTCTTTCTGTGTGCATTATAGTTTCCTTACTGGGTGCTAATCTTTTATATGTGCAATAGTTTTACCATGTCAAATATATCACTATGTATGTCAGCATTACACACAAGAACAACTCCAAACCACTATTTGTGTTACTAGTAAGTCATTTAACTGTAAGTTATAATCTCTAGTATTAATACTCCAACGTTTGTGTCCACAGCGTAGTGTATTTAATAGTTTTTTCTGAACAGTTGATTTGGTCACTGTTTCAGACCATCACAGATTTGATCTGAAACCAAAGTAATAATTGTTCGCTGAAACCCACGCACTAACGCTGAGACTGCAGAAATCCTCCGCATTTTTTTTTTTTGCTTTTGTGACATCCAGGCCTCGCCCGCCACGCCCCCAGCATGGGGTCATGATGGACGAGACCCGGACATCACAGCTTTATTCATGCCTATATATAATTTTTAATTCAATTTAATGATTTTTCATGCAATTATTAAGAACAATATAATTTACTAATTTTGTAACATAATTAAAGCAGTTTAGGCAATGTTCTATAAAGCTTGTCAAGCCAAGCAATGATTTCTTTAAAAAGGTGTCTCAAGCATGGGCTGGTCAGTTGGGACAAGGCATCAATAATCTTTAACACAGATCGTTCTTCTCTGTGTGTTTGAGCTGGTCATTTTTCTCAATACAATTGTGTCATCAACGTCATTTTCTTGGTAAATAAACAGCTTCTAACTTATTACAGCTTCACAGCTCAAGTCGATTCCTAAAGACTACATTCTTCTCTCATTCACCTCTCTCTGGAAGGAGCTCGGCCACCGGCAGCGTATAAAGACAAGCCCGTCCAGACTTGGTACAACAGACTTCTATAGAATTATAATGAAAAATCCCAGCTGTTTTACTCAGAGAGTTGGGAGACTGTTGCAGATCCATGTGTTCCTCTTTATGCTGGTTTTTTTTTGTGTCTACTTCGTCGCAGGGATGGACGTGAAGGATTTGCAAATGCAACAAGGTTTCCCTTTCACTGCTCTCCAGAAAGCCCAGCTTTTGGGCTGCTGTACCAAGCATGAAAAACAGATTCGGTCCCTGCACCTCTCTACCTCCGCTGCCGTTTGAGCTCATAAAAAACTGATTTTTGTTCTCATGGATACAGGCCAGGCTGCAGTGCTCCGAGCAGTCGTGAAAGGCTGTGCGATTACTTGCTCACTCGCTCTCTTCTTTCTCTCCCTCCATCTCTCTCTCTCTCAGAGGACTGCAGAGGAGCAGCGAGCGCGGACCTGCTGTCTGTCATTGCCTCTCATACTGGTCTATTTTTAGCTCGGTGCTCTATCCAAACCGTCGTGCAAATTAGACAGAGCACAAACATTTCAGCGAAAAACTGAAAATCTGCACCGCATTGTTTCATTCAAGGCCATTCCGAATGTCAGATAAGATATGAATAATTCTCCCTTTCCGAAACCCAAGACCGGGGAGATAAGAGATGAAGTGGCACCATTAAAAGATAACCCAAAGAGGGCAAATCAATCTATGTATATCAAGAAAATGCTCATGTAATTCACATGCACATATTTAATCGGGCTGCCACGATGGACGACGAATCATTTTGAGAAAACAATTTTTTACAAATGGTGGTGGCGGTGGGGGGTATTGGGTGGGGTAATGGTTAAATATCGATATTTTCTTATTTTCATGACCATGTATTTTACAGTAATGTTCAGTATATCTAAGATATTTTCTATTTGTGCCACAAGGGGGCGACATGTATCATACCATGTCTGATTTTCGCATAAATAAACAAATAAACATAAACGACAGCAGTTTTTGAAAACATACGAATGATGGTTTGCTTGCTCTTTTTAATGCTCCGAGTGTTAAACTCCAACTCATTTGCACACAAACTCGCATCCCACTGCGGAGCATCAGGTGGGAGTCAGGGATGAACTTATTTTGAAAATGTCAGTTGCTTTCTCTCTGGAAAAAAAATTGTTTCTGGTGCGTAGACCAACAACTCACTCGCAGCGTGACTCACTGCTGCGTATGTAAATGAGCTGTATATAAGACATGACTAGGGAGTCAGATCATGGCCTGGAGGGTAGAATGCTTTCAAATTAGAAATAGAACTCATGGATTCCCTGAACTAATACTGACATTTTGGATGATGTCTCTGCATGATGTAACAGGTGACACAGCAATAACCCACATTTTGCACGGCCGGGAGCCCGGCTGAATTCTACGCATAAGCAAACATGGATTTCGCTCAGTCTGTTCCGAGCTCTGTCCAAGTAAAATTCCAATGTGAGGGTTCGGGTTAAAAACGCAATTGCACTCAGCCGTGTTTCCACTGCGACGTGTTCTTTGATGTGTGGGTGACGTACTTGACCACATCATGACAGAAACAATAAAGCATAATTGGCACAAAAACAAGGGCTCCGATTCAGTGATTGAGAATCTCATTACCACCCCTGTGAATGAAAAACAAAGGCCCCCCTCGCCATTCTCTCTCCATGTCTACTGTAATTTAGAAGACACCACATCTCCCTGTTAAAAGCACCAATATAGCTATGCTGTCTGTGTAAAGGGAGGGAAAGAGATGAGGAGTGCTCTGAAAATGAAATAGCATGGGGATGTGAGAATGTATTGAACTCATTGTCTAGGTGCATAGATCAGGCTATTCCCAGTTTTGCTCTCTGTGCAGCCACACATTAACCACATGGTAAAAGTGAGGAGCCGCTGTAGCCCCAGCTATAGCCATACTTTACTGTAGATCTCACTTTACAGAAAACCACATCACAGTCTGTCATTTTGATCTCCTGTCACCTGTCAATCATTTTTCCCTTTAACAAAACACTTAGAAACACTCAAAATTAGGAGTGTGTCCAGGATGGTTTGGTGCTTCCCCTCCTCAAACACACTCACTAAACCTGCCAGTTAACAGGTGAGGGGAACCAGGAGTGTCTGAGCAGGGGAATCACCACCCTGTTCTAGACGTCGGCCCTCCAGGACCTAAATCACTGTGAAATAAAACTCCTTGTACATTCCTGTGGGACAGTGTGGCAAATATTTTCAACCAGAACATCCCAATAAAAGTGCCAGAAAAGTTCCAGTGGAAGATAAACCACTTTTGGTTCCACAAGAACCTTTCAACAGATAAGTGCAAAGTGCAAAGTTTACACGTCCATGTAAAGGTTCTCTATCAGAATGATGTAATGGCTGTAAACTGGGGTAATACAAACGTTCTGTTCCAGAATTTTGCAAAGTTTCAATACTAGGATGATGTAAATATTCTACACTGAAATTATGCAAATGTTTTATACTAGGATGATGTCAAGATTTTAAACCAGAATAATGTAAAGGTTCTAAACCAGGATGCTATAAAAGTTCTATACTAGGATGATATAAAGGTTCTGAACCAGGATGCTATAAAAGTTCTATACTAGGATGATATAAAGGTTCTAAACCAGGATGCTGTAGAAGTTCTATACCGGAATTATGTAAACATTCAATAGCAGAATGATAAACACATTCTATACAGTTCTAAACCATGATTATGTGGCCCTACATATCTGAATGATAGGCTTTACAGTAGACATCCAGGTTTAGAACCTGTGCACTGAGCATGCGAAGCCAAATTCTTAAGATGATAGTAATTTTCAGTTATTGTTTAAATCCCTATATCATATATTTATATGTATATGTTATCGAACATGACATATGATAAAGTATATTATACACATATACAGCTATATACAGTAATAGTAGTAATCCCTGCATACTGAGGGTTTTGTTTTTGTTCAGTTTGGCAGCACCGCTCCTCCAGACTGAAGGTGCTGAAAGTGAACTCTGGTCCTCCAGGGTGTGCCGGTCCAGACAGACCCTGCAGCCCTGGTCCTGCTGACACCACCGCATGCAGGCGCGAGACCGTGCGAGAAGCACGAGCACGGAGGGTTAAGGTTACTTTTTTTTAATAACCCACCCGTCAGCGCGCGGGACACTTTCCGCAGCCCGGAGGAGCGCGTGCTGCCGCGTAACAGTCCGGAACGCGTTAAAGCACTTCCAGCCAAACGCAGCGCTTTTGGTAAACAGGACACGTTCCGGCAGCAATAAACACATCAGCCGCGAAGGTGGGCGTGCTGCCCCCCGAACCACTCAGCACACTTGCCAACAGCCTGCATTCCAACAGATTGGCGGGGGAAAGTCGCGTGCGCCGGGCTGGCGACAGGACCGAGCCGCTCTTTACGGTCCACGCCACGGAGCCTCGTCGCAGGCAGCCTTTGCACACTCACCTTTGCCTCGCGTCTCTTTAGCCATTCCGAGGGTCCAGACGGAGCACGCTTAGTTTGGGCAGCACGCACGAGCTCTCCCACCTTCCCTCGTGCCCTTCTCAGTGCATTGGTGTGAGCGTGCAAGACGACCCCTAACCCTGCACGCGGAGCTCCATGCTCTGCACGGAGCAGATGTACATCCTCAAAAGGCTCGAGCGCTCTCTTTCTCTCTGAGCTTTGGTGTGTGTGTGTGTGTGTGTGTGTGTGTGTGTGTGTGTGTGTGTGTGTGCGTGTGTGTGTGTTTGCGTGCAGACTTCTCCTGAAAGGCTCCCGCGTCGCTGGAGCGCGTGCCCAGTGCTGATGTTTGACTGCCTCCAGCGGCTTCTGCGCGAGCTCCGCTGCTCCTGACGTGGTGACGCGCAGCAAATGCAAATATGAATGCAAATGCAGCCCCACTTCGTCCGCTGCGGTTTACAGCGAAACACTGCAGTCACAGACTCTCCTCTCACACTGGGCATAAAACAAGAACTTGATCTAACAAAAACGACCTGCATGACATCACTGTGAGGAGGTCACTGGTTAAGCTCATGCCTCTCATGTCTAGAAATACGCCACAGTTAAATTATCAAGCAACAAGTCTATACGACTATCAAAGGGTCTAAACAGAACAGAGTTCCAGATCCTCATCATGGATCCATCCCAAATACATCATACCTGATTTGGGTAATGGAAGCTTGCAGTGTGAACCTTCGAGGCAGTTGTGTTGGATCTGAACAATCCAGGATGTTAGAGATCATTGGTGATGCTCATGCCTCTCTTCTCAGGAAATATATCATAGTTAAATTATCAAGCAACAAGTCTATACGAGTCGCACAGGGCCTAACAGAACCAAGCAGAGTTTCAAATCTTCATCCATGGGATCTACTATCTTAGCTCCAACCATGGTTCGAATTATGGGGGGTTCTGTACCCCCTGATCAAGACCCAGACCCCCGAAAGAGGCAAAAATAGCAGTTTGGGGTTCTTAACATTTTCTTTTGTTGTTAAAGAAGGCAGTACCACCCAATTATGGTTCCAACCCAAATCCATCAAACCTGCTTTCTGCGTGATTTGAATCTTTGAGGCAGTTGTTGGGTTGGATCTGAACTCTCCAGGATGTTAGAGATCATTGGTGAAGCTCATGCCCCTAATCTCTGAATGCACATCACTGTTAAGTCTCACAGGGTCCAACAGAAGGGTACCTGATCCTAATCCCGATGATATACCTTCCAAATGACAAACTCTGTGGAGACTGATGGTTAGGCTACATAACCTGAAAACATGTGACAGTTAAATGATCAAACAACGGGAATATTAGAGATACGCAGGGTCCAATAGAACAGACCAGGGTGCCAGATCTTTATGATCCACTTGACCTTCCAAATGACCAACGCTGTGGAAAATGGGGCTTATTCTGCATCACCTGCATTTCATCACTGTGAGGAGAGCGTAGGTAAATGTCATGCCCTTGATCTCTGATCATGCATGATGGTTAAACTATCAAGCAACAGGTCTATATGAAGAGCACAGGGTCCAATAGAACAGACTAGGATTCTAACTTGACCTGCTGATCATCAACACTGCTGAGGGGGTGGCAGGTAGCTCAGTGGGTAGGATACTTGCCTCCAGATCAAGAGGTTGTGGGTTCGAATCCTACCTTCAGCACCACCACTGGGTCCCTGAGCAAGACCCTTAACCCCAAGTTGCTCCAGGGAGACTGTCCCCTGTAGTTAGAGAATGAAAGTCGCTTTGGATAAAAGCGTCTGATAAATGCCGTAAATGAAACTGAGGGTTAGGCTACATTGCTTGGTTGGCATCACTGAAAAGCTTGTGCCCTTTAACTGTTTCCTCATGACAGATTTATGAGGCACACCAGTGTTTCCAAATATGAGGCACACCAGTGTTTCCAATCCTCTCTTGGGGATCTGCTTGACTTGTCAAATAACTGTTGAAAACTGGGGGCTTTATCATATAACCTGCATTTCATCACTGAGGAGATCATAGGTCAAGCTCATTAATCTTATCTCTGAAAACACATGACAGTTAAATCACTGAGCAAACAGGTCTGTATGAAGCATGTGGGGTCCAGCAGAACACACCAGGCGACCCAGGCTGCATCTTGGAAATATATTGATCAATAACCAACTGAGGGTAATTCTATGTTCCCTCCATTTCATCACTGTGAGGAGATCACTCATCTCTCCTATCTCTGAAAATACATGACAGTTTAATCATTGAGCAACAGGTCCATAGGAGGGTCTTACAGAACAGATCAGGGTGCCAAATCCCGACTATGGGGATCTGCTAGACCAGTGGTTCCCAACCTTTTTTCCTCAAAGCCCCTCTTGCCTGTGTCCAAGACAAGCCAGACCCCCCAACCCCAACTCCTACCTGCATAGATGCACAAACAGAATAAAGTAAAAAATAAACAGTGATTGATTTTGTTCTTATACACACACACACACACACACACACACACACTTACATTTCTCAGACATTGGGGTTTTATGAATTGAATGTCTACAAACCCTCTAAGGGGGGCCCGGACCTGAGGTTGGGAACCACTGTACTAGACTGTCGAAACTGGGGTTATTCTGTGTTACCTGCATGGCTTCACTCAGAGGAGATCACAGGGAAAGCTCATGTCTCGTATCTCTGAAAACACCTGACAGGTACAGATATGAAGCACACAGGATCCTATAGAACAGACCCAGGTTCCAAAACTGCTGAAACTGCAGGTTGTTATATGTTACCTGCATGGCCTCACTTAGAACAGATAACAGGTAGAGATAACATGCCCTTTACCTGGAATCGCAGAACAACAGGTACATATAAGGCACACAAGTTTCTATAGAATAGACTAGGGTGCCAAATCGTGTTCTGGGATTTGCTCTTGTGATCGTAGAAAGCCGTGGGTTCAAATCCCAAGACCACTGAGGTGCCCCCTGCTTTAATCGGGTGAATGGATTAAACGCAGAGAAGAATTCGACACACTGCTGTGCTGAGGTCCAAATCCTCATCGTGGGGATCTACTACCTCTCAGAGATTAGCTCCAACCCAAATCTATCACACCTGATCCAGTCCAGGATTAGGTTCCCCTAGATAGAAAGAAGGGACGGATGATGCGCATAATTTACTTTTTAATTTGATGTCAAGCATTTAATTTTCTCAGGGGACTAAGACTTTTGCACAGTACTTTACATCTGCTCAGCTAGGCGTGTCTGTGCCATTACACGCCACACTAGGCAGATATTGTACCTGCAACTGTTACTTTTTTACATTTCAGTTTCCCCATCATGCTGGAATTATCTATCGAAACTTCTTCAGTTCTGATCTGAAGTCAGCGAGCAAAACTCATCCCTGAATACCTAATAATAAATATATTGATTGTTAAACAATCATTTCAAATCAGCAGTACCTGATGTTTCTTTACCAGAGCCTGAGGGAATGCACTGAGCCGACTTATCTTGATGCAATCACTTACATCTAAATGGTGGCGACTGTAGCTCTCCTGTAATCAGTGTTCAATGACCCTGTTATGAATCATACCGCAACCGCCTCGCCTCCAGCTTCCTGCATGTGAAAACAGTAATGCATGTAAGTGGTTTCAACATGCATTGTGTATTATACCTTTCAGCCTATTATCAGTGCGACTGTGCAGTAGTAGCTGAAATCAGAAGTACTAGGAACAATGATTTCTAATATTTCACATAACAGTACAAAGAGGCCAAACCCAAATCACCCACACATTAGAGTCTGTCTATCACAACGAGAAGAGTCCAGCTTCCATCTGTTAGTGGGCATTTTTACATTATTATTTATATCTACGTGACCTGCATAAATCAAGTTTCAAGGTTCAAGGTTACTTTATTGTCATCAGCAGCTGTGTACACATACATAGACCATGCATACCACATACACCTACATACAACACAGTACAACAAACAGAGGACAAAATACAGACAATGAATAGACAGCAAATGTGGACATTGTGTAAATGTTCTGGGGTGATGAATATTGCACTATAGGTATGACGACAGGACACTACAATAAATAGCAGTGTAACAGTAATATGAGTGGGAAACTTAGTTTACCAGAAATTAAAATACAGTCATTTTTACACAGGAGTCCCAGATTCAGTCACATGTTGATTTTTTTGAGAACCAAACTCATAGTTTTATGCGGAAATCCCCACAATAATGCAGAAACTGCAAGTATCCTTCACATTTTTTTTTTGCTATTTTTGTGGCAATAAAGACGTTTTTTCTGGATGTTTTCACACAATGGGGTGCGTTCACCTCGCCCAATATTTTTGTCCCATTACCTTATGAGTATCGGCGGGGAAAGCACTCAGACATTCAAACTCCACAGTTCGGTAGATCTCCAGGAGACCTTTCCAACAAGCCCTCATTTGTGTTTTTAGTCCCAGTAGGTCAAGGGTTATTCTTCGAAAACTGTGAGCTGGAGCACATTCAGACGCGTCCGTCTTTACATGCGATCCGGGTATAAACTTTTGTCCCGCAACCTTCTGAGTTGCATATCTCTTAAATTCGAATACGGATTTACCTTTACATTTTCTTAAAGGATAATGCATTGAATATAAAATTATATTAAAATGTTCTGGAAGCAGATTTAGAGATACACTATAAAAATAATAGGCGTTTTTTTCACTATACGTGAGTGCTTTTGGAGTGAAAAGTGGGGGATTAATGTATTGCACTAATATATACACTCACCTAAAGGATTATTAGGAACACCATACTAATACAGTGTTTGACCCCCTTTCGCCTTCAGAACTGCCTTAATTCTACGTGGCATTGATTCAACA
>JBBPDB010157183.1:0-13796 GCA_037974465.1 Brachypetersius altus
GAGAGAGGCACACAGAGAGAGAGAGACAGAGAGAGAGAGAGAGAGAGAGAGAGAGAGAGAGAGGGAGAGAGAGAGAGAGAGAAATAATTTTGCATTATGCCTTGTACTCTCACTTTCTACATACAGTGATTAAACACCACTGTCATGCTCAGATTCACACCTGCTTATGACCAAGGAGGTCTGAATTGTGGAGTAGTTGGAGTCTATCTGCTAAAGCATCAAAAATAATTCATTATTAATATGAACTGACAGTGTCCGGTAGTTACAGCTTTTGGAGCTCTTTGTAGAAAGCCCTTAATACATTGTCTTAACTCCAGCAAAACCAGCCATAACTCTTAATGGCAGGGGTCTGGGGGGCTGATGTACAGCACGGTTTGATGATTTTCCTGCTTAAACACAATTTGTTCTAAACTCCTGCTAATTGGGTTTGGGGGTTGGATACTCCTGCTCTAAGGCACACGCATTGCCTCCTAATTCTTTGTAAGCCCAATAACACATAGGCTAGCCACTAGAAACCTTGATTATGACAAATGCATGTAAAAGTGTAAAGTAATGTATGTCATTTGTCACCCATGAACATACAACAGCACAGCACACAGTGTGAACAGCACCAAATAGTTCTCTGGATTTAACCCAATCACCAAGTGAAGCAGCGGGCAGCCAGGAACACAGCGCCCGGGGAGCAGTGAGCCAAATATATAGATCTCAGTCTCTGCAAAATTTGAAATGGATGCATAACTAGTGGACCCATTTATTTCCTTAATTTAAAATATTCTCTTTCCCCTAAATCAGTCTCTGCGTTGAAAAATCATCATTTAGTATTTATTTGATGATGATGATTCCAGTCTCTTCTTTTGTCATTACGTGAATGAGTTTACTGAATTTGCCTCCATTAGGGAGTACTGACCAATGTTTGTTCATTTAGTCATCTATAACTGACCTGTGATCCTCATGTTTTCACAGAACATTTCCACTGCTAGGTTGAGTGTGGTTCTGTCGTCAGACCATTGATGAAGAGCTAGATGTTGGCTAACGCAAACTGTGCAATAACGCACTCTCTGAGGCGCTGTTCACACCTGGTGATTTCATGAGGCTAGTATCTAGACTGTATTGTGATCAGTTGTCAATCAAATACATTTACACTTTGTTTTGACATGTATCTCCAGGTGGTCTGACTGAAGTATGAGTATCATCTCATAATCTTATATAAACAGTATGTTCTGTGCAAGAACAGTGTATTTCATGCAATGAACAGAATTGTGCATGACACTGTTCATTTCCTTTCTCCAGGAGCCTGGCTGAATAGTTAGCCTCAGACACACGATGTATTGTAGCTAGAAAGGGAAAACAACAAGATGTTTAACTAGTCTGATCCAGGTAGATGCACGTCAGAAAATGAACAAGGGAGCAGTGCCCCCTGCAGTCTGGGGGAGCAATTTCCAGTATTCAGAACAGCAGAGGGAGGCACAATGGTTGAGGTATAAAACCTGCCTAAAACGTGTCTCAGACAACCTCCTAAAGTGTTTCAAATAAGAGATTTAAATCCATTTTAAATGTGTCTTGAATGATGGTTTTTGTGTATTAATGAGAAGAGTGTAACATATAGCTGATGAGACTATGAGTGCTGGGAAACATATCTAGATACATAAGATGGGGTCGTGGTACAGTGTGTGGGCGCTGTTGATCCATTCATTTGAGATTGTATTCATTAAACATGTCAAGCTACAGAAGGCCATACATGATGATGATGATGGCAGTGACTCTGGACAACACACATAAGGATTCTCATGGCCACAGGAAAATCATGTGAGAAGAACATGCACAGCAAATGCGTAGTTATGCTAATTTTTCTGAGGGAGAATAGTCATATTTAAAGAGCAAAACATTCTCATTCTTTCCAGGGCTGCAATTTCTGCATCGTTATTAGGGTAACTGGAAGCATGGAAATGCCAATTCATGTAAAGTGAGAATTTTACATTGGGAAAACAGACCAAACCGTAATGGTGAATGGTAAATGGTAAAGATTCTGATCCAATCTGTTTCTCAGGAGGATGACTGATCATTCTTACACATCATCTGGTATTCTATACAAACCCTGAATTCCCACATGCTCATATGATCTCCCAGAGCACCGTTCATGGTTTGGGCAGTGGCTGGTGTGGATATGCGTGCTGGGAGAGTAAATAGAGAGAGCAGCAGCCAACGAAAGATGAGGCGCTACCAGTCTGTCAAATCATAGACATGTGTTTCCTGATGGCACTAAAATGGTCCGAGTTCAGTGAAAAACAGCAGGTCATGTAATTTTATTGAGAGAAAAAGAGAGAAAAACACAAAATACCTAAAACCCCATAAAATAGACATTATTATATTTTATCACATCATGTTACAGTAATTGCACTATACAGAATCAATTTTCTTTTGAACAATTTTGACATTAAACAGACTAGAACTATCTGTTATCGAATGGAAACAAAATTATTTCCCTAAAATCCCTTCACCAATCTTATTAACCCGATACCTTTGAAATGAAAAGGATCCTACCTTTGCCAAAATTTGCCTTCAGGGGCAGCAGCTGTTGGGGTTGTGTGTGTAGTCAGTACTGAAACACCCACCGTGAGACCCATGTTCAAAAGTTCTCACCTGCTGTGATCAGAAGGGAGAGAGAGCATGCTGGGAAATGTGCTGCTACACTCTAATCTCCGCTCCCAAAACACCCCATCAGGATGTCATACATCAGGGTGCATCTACGCTCTCTTAGGGCAAATATCTGTAGACACACACACACACACACACACACACACACACACACACACACACCAGAAGACTGTGAGCATGAATGTGTCTGTAAATCATTTTGGAGGGATGTTTCTTTATCAGTAATCTGATTTGATTCACTGATAACAAAAGAAAAATGCGAAAGAAATGGAAATTTCTGGAGCGAACAGGCAATCAAGACCCACTTTTAAGCCAGGATTAATACCAAACAAGATTATGGGAAAATGAAATGGGATGATGGCCAAACTCATGGTGAGAAAAAAAGATGTGTGGAGAACATGTGACATACAAGACTGTACTAAATTACATTTCAGAATCCCCAAGCAAAACTGACCAAAACCACTTTTTTTCTTCACCCAGATTTTTTCTTCATAGAAAATAAACAAGTCACACATAAGGTGCAGATATTCAGGCTTGTGTCACGGCTCGGCCTGTGGCCAGTAGGGGCCACAATTTTCTGTTTACTTTTGGGGACTTTTATTTTGTTGTTCATGTCTGTTGAGTTCATGTGTCACGTGTTTTGGTTTTCACCTGCTTTGTGTTTCGTCACTGATTATTGTCTGTATTTAAGTTCTGTTTGTATGGACCGTGGTTATCGGTCCATCGCCTCATACGCCTCATTTCGCCCCACATGCCTTGTGTTCATGTTCCTGGTTTCACGTTCATGTTTGTAGCGGCCCTTGAGCCAGGTTTCTTTTCTTGTTTATGTTTAATAAAGTGTCTGAGAGCATGGATGCCTGCCTGTCTGCCTGGTGTGTTCCCCGAGGGAAATAGCGGGAGCTGGTTAACACCGGCCCCTGTGACAGCTTGGTGAAACACGCCACCCCTAAATTGAATTTGATCAATTAATGGCATTTTTCAGAACAAGTAGAGGAAAAAACGTTGAGAGCACTTAATGTGGAGAAAAAAATGATGGAACCATCAACTAAAAAAATCGCAATGATTGCTTTGTTGATTCTATTCAGGCCTGATTTTTTTAAGGTATGGACTCACCACAAACATTGACTCCTGTTTGTTGTTCATTTATTTTGTTGTACATTTTTTACCCTGATTTTCTACCCTGGCCTGTTGAGGGCATTAGTTGTCTGCTTATGAGCTTATGAGTTTTCCTTTTATAGTCTTTTCATTTGATCTATATTTGCATCAAATTTTACACACATGGGAATGGGAACAGCTGACATACTTTGCATAGGATTTCATTCTTGAAGGACTTTTCTAAACCTTTCCACTGTTTCCATTGACAATGCTCTTTTTGGGGGCATGATTCCTTTCAGTTAGATGAGCCCAGCAGCTTGTTACCATCTCATATTCTCCTTAAAATGCAGAATAATTTGCATTTTCAGACTTGTGCCAATATTTGTTTTAGAAATGCAAATAGATAGTGAGTAATTACTAAGAAATGCTGATTGCAGATTAAGATGATTGCATATTTTTGACATAACACTCCATATTTTTTTTTCCTCTACTTGATCTGGAAAAGTGTCATAATTAACATCGTGTAATTTCATTAATTTGAGCTCTGTTTCATAACGGCAGACTGTTCAGATAAGAGTGGTGATTCATTCAGTTCTTTCTTTTGTTCTCTTCAAATGCAAGCGATGAATAGGACACTGAACTTTAAAGTAAAGTAAAACGGCCCCTTATAGTCAAGCATGAACACACCCATTCACTTGAGTGAAGCATTGATGCAGCGCCCAGGGAGAGCAGAGTGTGGGGGTGGTACCTCCTTGTTCAGGGGTACCTTAGTGGTGCCACTGGCCATCCTGGAATTTGAACCCACGGCCTTTCAATCATAGGGGCAACTCCCTAACCACCAGGCTACCAGATGCCCTTCATATTCCTTACTAATGCCTTTTCTTCTATCAGATTACCAGAAACGAAAACAGAAATAAAACCATTTCAGTCTGAACAGGACCAGTATTTTAATGCCTATTCTTGCATTCCAGGTCCTGCATTATTCATAACAAAATGAATAGCAGGATCTAATTTACTTGTACCTAGACTGTGTATGTGTCTTTATATGCTGTAGCTGTAACATCACCTTTCACTGGAACTAAGAGGCCCCACGCAAACCCTGGAAAACCCGAAAGTATCCATCAGACTGCCAGGTAGTGAAGCGTGATTCATCACTCCAGAGAGCACTGCTCCAGAGTCCAGTGGGCGCATGCTTCGCACCACTCCAACCGACACTGGCAAGCTATGTTTGTCTATCAAAACAAAAATACAGCGAACAGTGAAAAGGCTTCAAAATGTGCTGATCATTTCCAGTCTTCTTTGTATGGCTACAATAAAGAAAGAAGAAAAGACAAAACAAGATGATCCTCTGTTCAGGCTTGATTTCAAACCTGCAAAATGTTTGTAAGACTGCGTTGAGAAATGTATTGGTAACTTCTACGCACTATGGATGGTGAGTGGACTGCAGAGGAGAATGTATAGCATGCAGCTCCTTTACAGGCCTTTTAAAAGTTTAGGGAACTATGAGGGAGCAGTGGGAATCCCCTGGCAGTGAAGTGGGGGCTGGGAGTTTATAAGTAGATTTTTCAGAGATTTGTTGGTCTTCAGCTGCTGAGTGGAAACCCAACACACTGAGGTCAGGGTTTCTGAGGTCACTAATGCAGCTCAGTTTACACCTGACTTGAGACAAATTCTGATACCTATCATTTGGGTGCTCTAAATGTATTTTCGTTTCTAATACAATAATAGTGTTTACATTTCTATTCATGTGTATCCAATTGAAAATAGTCAGGCAGTGAAATAAAATAAATATTGCTCTATTTTCAGAGTCTCTCATAAATGATCTACAGGGGCTTTATTTGTTCAGAAAGTTTCTAGAGAAGTTCAGAAGAGTATCAACAGCATTATAGATTTAGAATAATATTCATTATTTGGGTTAATGTTAAGGTTAGGGAGAGGTTTAGGATTAGAATATGATTTGATATTGAGGTTAACACTGTGGACTGGGTTAAAGTTAGGTTTAGGAATAAACTTAATGGCATATTTTAGGTTCAGTTGTGTTTAATAGAAATTTTAGTTAAAGACAAGGTGTGTGTTTACATCTATACCAGACCATTAAAATGAAGTGTCAAAAAAAAAAAAAGATTTTAGACGAATGTGTCTCTTTCAGAACAGTTATGAATGTAATAACCTCAGTCATGTCAAATTAATAAACATTTTCCAGAAACCTTGATTTTAAATGGGTAGGTTTGATCCTGAATGAATAAATGTAATCATTTCTATGCAGGTGAAATACTTCAAAAATGGCTGCATCTGACACATTTGTGTGGTACATCCTTCTACCTTTGTTAGATGGGTGAAAAATACCACTGATGGATTTTGCTAGAGAAGAATTTTTTTTGGTATAATTCTTTTTTCATGACGTGAATAATGTAGCAGCTTTGTGGGGAAAAACTTGATCTTTAACTCGGAAAATTTCACTCGTATGTACATTTCTTACAAAAGCACAACAGAGGCAGAATATTTAAGCATGTCAGCACAGATGCATACTGTCGTTTCCTGGAAGGGTTTTCTGTGTGCCGCAGCATATTTACAGTGTCATGATTCAGTGCTGCCCCACTTTACCTGAAAGAAATGCACCGCACATTTAATGCACACAGGGAAAACGACGCTGAGTTTACTGTGGCAACTTATTGTGTCACATTATATCTTTTAGACAGATGATCATTTGTCTACTACGGACCCCCATAGTTCACAGACCCTACATTTGAAATAAAACAACGGTTAATGCAGCTATCACAGCTACAGTGGGATATTAACATTTATTTTCAGACGCCGGTGTCCAGCAGCAGCAACAGCAGTCTTAAATGCTCAGATGATTTAAGAGAAGTCTGACTTGTGTAATCATCTATTCTCTATCATTGGCTCATAAATACACTGTGTTATTATTTATCCTGGGTGTCCAGATAGTACATGTTGTTCAGCTGAGCACAGTGCTGCAGTTATACAATACTCTGCCTGCCTAATCTGCTCAGATTTTCTTTCTTTCTTTTTTGATGCCATTGTTTTTAGTAAAATTGCATTCTCTGATCATGACACACTGTTCTTCTGCTTGCAGTGGCAAACAGTAATTGCTTTGGCAAAATTTAAATAGCATTGTCCTGCCATAGGACCTGTTTGCATTTGAATGGAGATTAATTCTATGTGCTGCAAACATGAGCATAGTTTGAAGGAAAAAAAAAATCACACAATTGCCACAGAAACTGATAAAACTACAGGAATGGGGCGCTTTCAGATAAAACGACACAGTGTGTTATAAAAATGGGACACCTTTACAGATTACAATGGCACCTGTCAAGGAGTGGAATATATCTCAGAGCAAGTGAGCAGTCAGTTCTTGATGCTGGGAGCAGGAAGAATGGGTAAGAGAAAGGATTTGAGTGACTTTGACATTATCAAAATGATGGATGGACAACTGGGTAGGGGATCCCTGGTTTTGAAGCGTGTCCCTGGTATGCAGTGGTTAGTACCAACCAAAAGTGGTCCAAGGAAGGACAACCAGTGACCCAGCAACAAAGGGTGCCCAAGGTCCAAGGGTGCACCGTTCCATTCCCACTGAAGCAGATATAGCTGAAAATATTAATGCTGGCTATGACAAATGAGAATACACCATAGTAGCAGACCAGTCAGAGTACCGATGCTGATCCTGCTAAACTGCAAAAGAATTGTTCAGGAATGGTTTGAGGAACATGTCAAAGAGTTCCTCAGACCTCAGTCCAATCTGTGTGTATGTGCTGGACCAACTACTCCAATCCATGGAGGCCCACCACCTAACTTAAAGTCACTGAAGGGATTTGCTCCGAACGTCTTGGTGCCAGATACCACAGCACATCTTCAGAAGTCTTGTGGAGTCCATGCCTCAAGAGGTCAAATCTGTTAGAGTTATGATCCACACGTTTTTATATGCCCTGTTTTTATAGGGACAAGATATGAAAAAGATAGCTTACAGTCATTATCTGCACATTTATGTGCCAGTCGTAAGTGATGGTGCCAGATAATAAGTCTGCTCACACTTGCAGTGCTGCTGGGGAAAAGGTGGGCTAGTTGGAGTGGATTTGGCTGGAATATTCTGAACAGACTGTGATCTGACCCAAATGAGTGTCATCACAGTCACTTCCAGTTTGGTCTGAATGTGTAGGATGGTGGTCTATTGCTTGCACGGTGTGAAAGTTTGAGAAAAGCCAACCCTATAAGAGCCGACAAGCCTGGTGTTCTTTCCAAAGCTTATTTCTCAAAACACAGAAAGGTACTGACTGTGAGGCTAGGCAGCCTCTCCACTATCTGCTGTAGACCTGAAGCGTGATTGATGGGCAAGAATGAGATATGCAGGTAACGTGATTGACAGGCAAGCTTCCGTCTCCTGACTGAGTACATATTGGTGGTCAGTGTGTTTCATGTTTTTTACCTGTTCAGATTACCCAGGGATGCCAAAGACAATCGACTCTATGGACTGGATAAGCAGCTGAATGTGAAGTTCTAACTTAAAACCAGACTGACATAAATCATTTGTTGGTGTCTTTGTTGTAAAGGGACACATTTAAAAACCAATCAATCCTTCATTTTTACTCCTTCATTTTTGAAAGACTGCATTTATTAACTCCCATTTGTTGATTAGTGCATAGACATTTGTGATATTTATTTTAGAAATGCTTAATATATGTATTCGCTACTTTCTATGTTAATGCAGTATTCGTTTTGTATTGCTTACATAGTAACGGACTAGTTTTTAATGTGCCACACGCAGTGACGTCAGCTTTCTTCACAACGTGTCTCTGATGTGCTGCTGTCATTGAGAATCAGAGTGAAATACAGATTCAAATCAGATTCCTTTCTGCTCATTTTCAGGAATGGAAGCTAGATTGGCTGTTCTTTTGACTTGCATATCAGAGACAGCCATTCTGTCCGAGCCTCACCTATCCAATCTCCCTAATGCAGCCCATCAATCAAATTTGCATGGCCACACATAGATTATTGTAGAAAAAGGTTGAAGAAAAGGAAATAGCTTTAGCACTTGAAAGGTGTTCTTTGTCCCTTTGTCAAGACAGCAAAGTCAAAAGCGCAGAAGTCACAATCTTCTAAACTTGAAAGCTGCCAAAGATCAAGCACTCTTGAAAATCAGAGACTCTCGGTGTTCTCTGTGCATGACCTATCAAGAGGAGAGTCTCTCAGCTTGAACAAGAACAAGGCTGAGGTAAGGAAGGGCTGGAGAGTTTTTCTTTTTTTCCCCCCGCCATGCTCTTAAATCAGATGAGTGAAGTACAATAGCCCATCGTAATATTTTACTCATTGCAATAGCTGTAGCAAATGTTTCAGCTACTGCTGGAATAAGTGGGGCTGACAGGTACATGTCTGCTTGACTGGTTGAGTGCTACAGAATCTTGAAAGGAGCGAAAGTGTGGGAGGGGGAAACACTGCGAGCAGATGTTGCTGAGGAAATACAGGCGAGAAGTCAGATGACTGACAGCTCCTGAGAGAGTTTAATCAAGGTAAAGTCACCTTGATTAAATTAGTCATATTTGAAAGAGGTGTGAGTGTGTGCCAGAGTCCTAGCTTGGGTTGCCCGAGCTCATTTCATGGCAACTCCAGGGAGAATTTTGGTTTTAGCTCTGAATAAATATTGGATGTGTATCCGACTGCATTGTATCCAGCTGGCTTACAAGTGGTATAAGGACTAAAAATCACCGTTTCTAAATTCAATTCATGGATCACTGGCTAGATGTGAAGCAAAGCTGTGAAAACGAAAGGAAAAGGCTTCTTAGGAAAATTAGTGATAAAGTTATAAACATTCACAATATATTAGAAGGCTATATCTATGAATAAATGATATCCATTTGTTGAGAGCTCTGTGAATAAATGCCAGTAGCATCATACCACCCAGGCTGTGCCTAGACATCGTCTTTCATCAAAGCCTAGCATCAGAGCAAGTCAGGAGCTGTGACTGAAGCCACAGATTGGCCAACACTCACTTTGAAGGAGTTTGGTGGCTGAGACAGGATTGAAGGTCCACCAGTCAGTGATATAAAGAGCTCTGCATACAACTGTTTACTGAGATAAAGAAGTGCAGTGTTATTTGGTGCTGATTACATGGAATGACTACATTTTTTATAACAAATATTAAATTACAGAATTTGATTTCTCAGTATTAAGCCTACACCATTTTGAGGAGAACGTTGTTTGTCTTTGGTTTTAGAGGTGAAAATGACAAAGAAGACAGTACTTCTGCAAACAAACACTGCAGTTAAACTTTCCATCTTGGTTTTCACTTTCTCGCTGAGCTGTGATTTGATTGATCTGCTGATTAGAAACACTTGACGTTACCTTTTCAATTTTTGACAGTGTTCCACTCCTGATGGAAAAACACCTGGTCTTTTAAATGGAATTAGTTGTACTGGATGCGCTGGGAGTACCTAGTGTGAACTCAGCCTAACTTACAATTTTTTATGATTATGGCATTAGGTTTGATTACTGCTTCAAATCAATAATGCACCTAATACAGCTGTCTAACCCACCATCTGTGCATCTATCCCCGTAAGCATTCACTTCTCTGAGTGAACTGCCATGTCAGCACATTGTACCAACAGCTTCCTGACAGTGTCTGCTCTCTCTGTTCTCCTTGTCTCTGCTCTCGGACATGCCTCTCTGCTCTCAGAGTCCCAGTGAGTATCTTCAGCAAACACATATCCTCCATGAGTTCCTTGTGAATTCACTGTGCAAGAAATTCATGGTATTAAACCCAACCAGACCCTTTGTTAGGGGAAACATTGAAACAGCTTAACATGCTATTTATATATACACACACACACAACATCTGCACCAATCTCCAATCTGATTCACTGGCTTAGTGGACTAAAATGCAGGTGTCTATCGGATTATGTATGTAAGTATGTTCAAGTAAACAGCATGTGATGTGTTATGTTTTATATAAATGTGTATGTATCACAGAAGACTTGAATAATAACTATCGTATTAGTCAAAGAAGAGATTAGACTTTAAATGGGAATGCTCTTTATTGGCAGACACACAGAACAGCACAGAAGGCTCTGTGGGTAGCCAGAGACCTCTAAGCTAGCCAAACCAGCAGGGGGTGACTAAAACCCCTCTGGCTTCCCTAGCTGATTCATTCCATACTGAAGAACACATTCTCTTTTTCTCTGGCAAACATGTAGTTGAGCTAACAGAGGCGTTGTTAAAAGAACAGCATTAAGTACAGGGTTAAAGTGGGCTTAGGGACTCATGCAGATAGGTTAAACATACAGTGCTGCAGTGTTGTAAGAAAACAAAATAGTTTACCATTATATTTTTCAGTACATATGCTCAGGCCCTACAGGCAATCAATTAATGTGTAATATAAAGTATACATTTTCTTTTTAAAAAATTAGTAAACTTTAATAAGTTAAATGTAGTGTGTAGTGAAGAGTTTACTTCAGAGGCTTGCTTACTAAGACAATGGGTTATTAGTATTTAGTTACAGCTAGTCATATAATTTTGAAAAAAAATAAAAAATGTCAAAACTTCAAATAAAAAATGTAGAAAAAACATGCTCATAATGCTCATTTCTGCTAGCACCATAATGAATTCCTAGTGCTGTGTTAGCACAAACACATTTGCACATTACTATTTGATGACTTCTCTAGATTAAATGTGGATGCTTGTAAAGCTTATAAAATATATTTCAAGTTTTTTTTAAGCTTGTAATAGACAAACATATTTGTGAACCTGTGCGCTGCAGTTTTACAGTGACTCTTTCAATAAAGAGATCTGACATAGTGCTGCAGCAACCCATTTCAATACTAACAGCTGACTCAAATCTGGTCAGATTATCACTCATGTACAGTTCAATTCAATTGAAGTGTATTTATATAGCGCTTTTTACAATGAAGTTGTCACAAGGCGGCTTTAAATAGTCCAGATTTGAGCCACTAGTGAGCCAAAGGCAACAGAGGCGAGGAAAAACTCACTCAGCTGGAGGAAGAAACCTCGGGAGGAACCAAGACGCAATAAGGGAACCCATCCTCCTCTGGTCGATCTGGAGAGAAAGAAAAAAAAGTCGTTATGGGGATAAATAAGAAGAGAAGGTCTTCGTGAACAAGATTATTGTCAGACAGCCCATCTACGGCTGACAGTGTTGGCGCAGCTAAGTGTCCATAGAGGTACATTTTTAGGAAGAGTAACTGAGAGTCTGTAGTCTGTAAACATGCTCCGGGACAATAATCTCCGGCTGGAGCCTTAAGCATCACTTGCCCCTATTTGGGGTAGGGGATGTGTGGAGTTGTGAGGTGTCGAAACCAGTCAAGGGCATTCTGACATGGGGCCCCCAGCGATTCTCAGTCAGTAACATGTCTTTTCAGAAGTTTTTTAATTTTCGAATGTGATTCTTCTGTGACTTTTTAATTATGTTGGTAATTTATGCAACATGTAAGACCTTCAATCCAGTTCCTGAAAGCCTAAACAAACCTACTGACCACCAACTATGAGTGTTGAATTGCCCCTAATAAAGCTGCTTTGCATATTTATCCAGCCATAACTTTTCTTTATTTACACTATAAGACCCTGAAGGTTCCCTACTACTTTATCAGGCTTGGGCATCTCAGAACAGCAATAAAACAAGACTAATTACCCTCTAGATCTTAAATTTGCAGTGTAGCCCACAATAACCGTGTAACTTTAAAACCAATTTAACATCTTGAGATGAGCTTATGATCAAGTGGGTACAACTTAATGATCCATCTAAAATATAAAACATCCTAAAGAAAATGGCAATTTGGCAAGAGATTTCTTTTTAAATAACTCAACAGTGACCTTCACATGCAGTGTCCTGTTACACAAATTTACTAATGACTCATTGAAATATCTACTGTATGTGTAGCAGACAATTAATGTGGTAATTATGCAGTATCATCAAAATGTATTGTGCATTACATCTCTTAGTGTTTTGCCATAAGAGAGATTTAGTGCATGCACAAACGCACACACACACACACACACACACACACACACACACACACCGGCAGGCTGAGTCAAAAATAGCCCACCTGCCGAAGTTGAAGAGGCACAGCAGGAATCTGGAGCTCTCTTCCCCAGAACACTCTTTATCTGGGTATTTATCCTTGACCCATTTACTGTGGCTGTGTAAATGTATCTGTTAGGATCCATCCTGTAAACTGCAGAGATTTTTCAAAAACACATAAAGTGACAGAGCTGAGACCCCATGAGAGAACTGTGCCTTTAAACAAAGAGAACATACACAATATGTTGACATATCATTGGCACAAGGCTCATTACAAACTGCACTGGACTGAATAACAGCTTCCCTTGGTACCTGCCACATGACTCTGCCAGTCTTATCCAAGAGCATTAACTGCTGAAATCCGAGCAATGACACTTCTCAGATTGGGCTGTATAGTTCAGCAGTTACTTAATTAGTTTTGAGAATCAAATCTTCATCTGCTCATACCTCCCAAACTGCAGTGCATGTCTGAATCCTGTGACAAAGACATTTACATTCATGCATTTGGCAGACGCTCTTATCCACAGCAGCAGGCCATGTAGAAGTATTCATAAAATGAAAAGAGTTCGGTTTTGGATACAGTCCACACCTCTTGACACTCTTTTTGAAAGTGGGTACAAGTAATAAAACTGCTTGCGGCTAATTAACTCAATCTTACAGAATAGAAATGAATAAAAATAGAGAATAAAAATGTGATGCTTAAAGATAAAAAAACAAAATAAAAGCCATATTATTAAAACAGCTGTCTTTGTTTCTATAGTTATCTATACCAGGATTAGCAGAGAGAGTTATCTACTACTGTAAAGTGTAATAACCACAGTTAAAGTGACACGTACTAAAATCGTCATAATGGAAGTGTTTACATTTTTCATTTGTCATGACTTTTTAACTACTGCACCCTTAAGCTTACAGGGCCTTGTTTTTCTTCGGAGAGACAGAATTTTTCTTCAAATCAAACTAAGGGCAAGGCCTGCAAATCTTTAATGCATTTCAAGTTAAC
>JBBPDB010157204.1:0-13795 GCA_037974465.1 Brachypetersius altus
GGAAAACTAACAGAAACAAAACAAACACTTGAGAGCTGAGCACTGAGGCTGCCATACTCGGCGCCATCTTGGATCATTATGGACGTCCAAAACCACACAAGTGAGCATATTAGCGTAATGCTAACTCATGGCTGCCATCTTCCTCTACATCATTTAGATAGAAACCTTGTTGCTGCTGAGCAGACCTGGAGATCCTGGAGATTCTGGCTGATGGAGAGTTTGGTAAATGAGATTTTTGGCTGTTCACGTCATAAACAGCACAGCAGTAGCTGGCAAGATATGCTAGGCATGATTTGGGCGGCCGGTGTGTTATCAATGCTGGTTGCAGTTTGAATGCTTTTGTATTCTAAGAGCTGATTAAAGATACCAGACCTTGCAGTCAAACCAGGAAATCAGGATCTTTGCGTATGCGTGACAATAAACCTCATGAGGCTTTCCTCTCTCTAAATGGCTCCTCAGAAGATACCAGCCTCACGGCCAAGCCTCCAGAGACATCGACCTGATGTATCTGGACCTCTGAGGCCTGATAAGATCCACGCCTGCTGTCTGTCACTGTTTGTTTTTGAGGGGGCCTGGTGGCTCCGGGACGGCCTCTCTGTGTCCGCGGCTGGCTAAGGGGGGACGGGGCCTGGCAGGCTGTGGGGGCGGGAAAATGTCCTGATAAATTCTGTTTGTGCCTGAGATACAATCGCTGAGGCCTGAGCGACTGCCAAGCCTTAAATCTGGAGCGAGATGGACTGAGCATGACTGGGCCAGAGAAACCCGTCCTGTTTGATCAGCTTGAGCATGTAAACAAAGGCAGACGTTTATGAGATTGTGCTGCAAGATTTTTAATCACATTCCAATTAACCAGCAAAGCGAGATCTCTACAACATCCTGCTATCTCAGCCATAAAGTCATGCTGATCACACGCTTCCCTCATGACTGTTCAGATCAGGTTTGGAATTTTTTTTAAGGGAGTGGTGGTGTACAGATAATACTGAGTCAAGCCCCTCATTTCCAGACTTTCTTGAATACTACTGTGGAACAGTTCTCCAGGCATCCTGAAGAACCTTCAGAGCTTCTCATTTCCAGTCCAGTCCCTGAACCTGAGCAGTTTCAGAGGAATGTTTCTGTTGGTTAAGACACACAGTGACCTATGCATGAAACATTCAAGCAGAACAAAGAGCCTCTAACTGAAGTCCAGTGAAGAACCAGGAGCAGATGATTTCAGATGATCAGGCAGTGATCAGTATACTGGTGGTGCTGAATGCTGAGTCGGTGGAGCTCCTTTATCTAGAACTCCTTGTAAATTTAGACACTTTGCAGCCTGTCAGTAAAACATTTGCTCACATTTCTTTCATTTGATCGACTCAATATCTCACCAGTTGCAGCTGAATGTTGTCTAAATTCGTCTCATGTTTGCAAGTGAAACACTTGTGTTTACTATGGGCATCAGAAGCTGCTTCAGTCGGTAAATGCAACCGTCTTTAAAGCTGCTAGAGTGAGCAGAGAGTCTCTTGGCCACTGGGTTCTTGAGCAAGACCCTTAACCCCAAGCTGCTCCAGGGAGACTGCCCCTGTAGTTAGGATATTTGCCTCTGTAGGTAGGAGACTGCCCCCTGTAGGTAGGTGACTGCCCCCTGTAGGTAGGAGACTTCCCCCTGTAGGTAGGAGACTTGCCCCTGTAGGTTGGAGACTGCCCCCTGTAGGTAGGGAATGGAAGTCACTTTGTAAAATATCTTCTGCTAAATGCCGTAAATGTAAACATGGCAAGCAGACTTATGCTAGGCTGATGGCTAATCGGCTAACTGCTGATGTCGGCTCCATCGATCACAAACTGGAGGCTGTGGAAGTTTACATTTATTGTTTACTGGGCAGTCTCTCCCTGGAGCACCTCCCTTGAGGTTAAGGGTCCAGTGGTGATGTGCTGAAGGTAGGATTCGAACCCATGACCTCTTGGTCTAGAGGCATGTATCCTACCCACTACGTCACCACCACCCCAGATGGAGATCTGCTCCATCAAGATAAAGTTATTTTATATTGCAACTCCTTTGTTTTGTGAGCAGTTAGAACACTTTCTACCCATTTTCCGTCATTTCCTTTCCTGGCCAAACTATTATTAAACGTTCCTTGAACACAAACGAATACACGCGAGTCCCTGGGAGGCGTTCGCAGGCCGAGTCTGTGGTGTTGAGAGTGAGAGACCGCTGGTGTTGAATGATCTGGTCAATGAAAAGGAAACATCCAGCCCAGAGACGTTCAAAGTGGATTCCCAGAGTTCAGGTGTGTGTCCTGTGTACACGAGGCCACACACACTGCTGAGCCACTTCCTTCACTCAGCGAGGTTCTGAGGCTCCTGATACGATCCTCGACCTACAAAGAGGCCAGTGGGCCTGATCACGGACCACCAGGAGGGGATGACAGAGGTGGGGGGGGGCGAGGGAGATGGAAGAGCAGATTTGAGGACAGTAGTTCAATTCAGAGTGTTCAGATGGCATTTTATACACATGGTCTGTAGAACCAGGTTTAACTTTGAAAGTGATGCTGAAAAAGCCTGATGGAGAACCGCTGAGCGGAACCAGGACTCAAACTGAGAAACTGCCTAAGAATGTAAGAGGGAACCACTGAGAGAAACCACACCTGAAGAGGAGAAACTCTCGAGGAGTGTGATGATGAACCATCCAGAGGAACGAAGATTCAAAAGGAGAACCTCCCAAAGAGCATCAGAGAGAACCACCCAAAGGAATAGAACCTCAAATGGTGAAGCTCTCTTTAAGAACATGAAAAAGAACCGCTACGAGGACCACACTTAAAGAGAAATCAACGCTGTTTCTAGACTGTTTTACACCAGTTATATTTTCTGAAATCAGGGTTCACTGATATACACAGAGTTCTGAGGGTTAAGACCGGTTCTAGACTGTTTTACAGCGATTATATTTACTGAAATCAGAGTTCTTAGAGATAATGAAGAACGACAAATAACTAAAACATCAGAGCCGTAAAGAAGTTGACCTCATGTCTTATCACTGCTGGAGTTTTGCTTTAGTGTGAAATAGAGAGAAACATCTGGGTGGGAGGCAAAGCTGATTGCTAGTGATGTTTTCCCAGGAATATTTCTTTACCTCGGACCTGGCAGGCGGCGTTCTAATCTGACGGAGACTCCATGCCAAACCAGAGCTGCTCGGTTCTCCATCTCGTCAAGAGAAATGGCAACTTCAGCCATTCTGCTGTCTGGAACCCAGCGGAGATTGAGTCCAACCCAGTGATTTTACAGCTGTGGGAACTCTGTTAGACCCCACAAACACAAACCTGGTGGTACAGACGTAATACACTTGAGTGGAATGGACTGAAGAGATAGTTTGACATTGGTTGTGGCTTTTTACCAGCATTTAATAGACATATATAGAGAACTGGAAGAAACACCTACCTTGCACTTACATTGTGTGGCCAAAATATTGGTAGATTTAACACTAATTTATTTTCAAGAACATCCAAACAAAAACAAAAAACATCCATTCCTGGTACTTTATAAGAAACAGTTGCCTTGCATTTACACTCAATGGCCATAATATTGGAAACATCTACCACATAGAGACACTATATAGGTTTACAACTATCTGTTGCCCCAGTCTTCTCCAAAATCTAATGTGTTTTTTCCTGCCAGCGGTGAGAGTAATACACTGAAAGTTGTCAACTGCCAGAAGAAGAATCTGCTGCAGCATGTAGCATGAGTGCTCCGTGTCTTGTCCTCGTATTTTAGTGTTTTAACCCCCCCCTGAGTTATCTCAGTTTATTTAGTATTAGTAAGTTGTGCCCTGACTAAACATGAGTCTTTGTTTTCGCTAATGCTAATGGTTTTTTAAGCAATATTTGCAAATTTTCTGATTCTGATTATTTATTTACCTTTACATTTTCCTTAAGGGTAACACATTAAACAGAGTTTAAAATGAAATTGAAATGTTAGGGGCATTTTTAGGGTTTACACTATAAAAATAGGCTTTTTAGACATTTTTAGACAAAATACACGGGTGCTCTTGGACCTTTAACCCCCATGAAATGCGAGGGATAACTGTATTTTAAAAACTGTAGCACCAAATTCCAGCTGAAAAAACAATACAGAAGGTCCTTGAGTTACAACAGTCTCGACAGACCACGTGTCGAGTTTACCATGGCCACTTCTATTTGGTTTACACTGTTAGCCTCATACTTATGGACTAGTAACACGACGTCTGAGTGATAGAGCTTTCTTTTTCCTTTTTCTGTGGCGGTGGCGAGGGCTAAGCCCCCGGGACCGAGAGCTGTCTTGGAAATTACTGGCAGGAATCCAGAACTCCATGTTAATGCGTTTTTATTGGAGAAAACAAAAAGGCACGTGGGCCCAAATCAGAAACAAAAGGACTCTGAGACGTGGTTCAGAAAACGTGGCAAACACAAGCAGCTTCTAAAAGATGAAAGACCGACACAGGAACACAGGCAGACTGAACTTAAATACACAAGCATGAACACAAACAGGCAGAACTCAAATCACAGGACTGGGAACACATGGGGAAAACAGACACGTGACACGGGGAGGACTAAACAGGCATCAACACACAGACAGGAACAAAGGGGACCCCTAGTGGGTCTGCTAGGGAATACAGGGACAGAGACACAGGGCAACAAGGAACCTAATAACACATGACACAGACAGAACCAAGGCACGTACATGAGCAGGACAAGGCAGGGACAGGCAAACCTAAAACAGGGCATAACGGGAAACAGGGACAGGGCTTAACAGAGAAACACAGAACCACACAAGGACGGGGTAAACATGACACAACAAGAACAAGACTGACACAGGACTCAGGGAACACAGAACAGGAGCAGGACCGGAGACAGAGTAAGGCAGGGACATGAAGCGGGCAAGGAAACAGGGAGGGAGGACATGAACACAGAACAGGCACACAGGACAGACGGGGAAAGGGACACAGGTGGAAGGGGCCGCACATACAGAGGGGGACGAGCACACAGGAACAAGAAGGGCCTACAAGGAAAAACAGGCAGGGGCAGACACACAAGCTGGGGAACACGCGGACAGGGTAGGGATACAGAACAGGCAGGGAGAACGTGAACACAGAACAGGCATACAGAAAAACCAAAAGCCGAGCCATAACACATTCACAAAGTTTATTCAACCTCTCCATAAATTCTTTTATCTGAGAAACGTTTTCCTTTTGTTTCATGAGCTCTTTTATCTCTGGGATCAATGCTTTTATTTTGTTTACAAAACATTTACGTTCATTTTGCAATTTCTCAACCTTATACATCAAGGCTTTTTCAGTAAGTTTGCTTTCTCTCTTTTTCCCAGACTCCATTTCAGAGCACGAGGTACCACCATTTGTTTGACTCATTTTGACTCTTTCGTTCAGTTTTTTTCTCCGTGAAACATTGAATTAAATACCTTCACGGTGCATGATAAATAGGGCATTTCATTTCAACCAAGCGTCAAACATTTTGAAACTCCAATGCGTCGCAATTGCGGTAAAGTTGGTTTGATATTCAACATTCGTTTGATATTCGCGAATACTTCCTTTTCCACGAATAAACGACAAGAGTCAGTTTGAACACACACAGGATAATGAGCAGAAGAAGCAAGGCAACACACCCAACGCAAGAAGTTTAGCAAATCACTCGATTATACTGTTTATTTTCCGAAACAATCCCAGTTGCCGCTCGCGATCTCGGTGTAGTTTTGCACCATCACAAAACTACTACAAGTCTCGAAAAAAATAATCTACAAAAACAAGGCTACAAAAATAATCAATTAAATCTAATCTATTCAACAATGTGACGTTGTGATGTCAAACCAAGTGTAATATCTTCAGACTAATATTCCTCACAAACCAATTCACATGTTTCTAGAAATATTACATTTGTTTATCTCTAAAACTTTTTACTACCAGATTCATCAATTAAATCTGTGAGAACCAGGGCAGGCCACCCTGATTCAGCGACCCAGTAGCCGATGGGTGCACCAGTGGCCCCTTGGATGTATTCTTTAAGGACTAAGTCCTACAGAGAAGGGGAGCAGTGGGTCCCCAAGGGAGGGGTGGTCCTTCCCCAGGGGGAGAATGAAAGCTGTGGGTCCCCTTGGAAGTGTCCTTTGATAAGTCCTGACCCATGGAGGTTCCCCAGGGAGGAAAGCTCTCTTTCCTCAGGGAGTTGAGCTCTCTTTCCCTTTGGAATGGAGCTCTCCTTCTCCTGGCGGTCCGTTGGAGCTGTGGGCCCCCTTGGAAGTGTCCATTGATAAAGATGACCAAGTCCTGACTAATGGAGGTGGAGCTCTTTTTCCCCAGGGGAGGAGAGATCAACAGAGTGAGAAGCTACTTTTGTGGGACATATCCCACATACTCGACTTCTCAAAACTGTTTTGTGCAGAATTCACCAGGGTCCAAAGTGGTTTGAAGAGGTTTAAAATTTCATCCAGAGAATGATGGTACCATGGAGAAAACATGTCACAAAGCCTGTGGATGTAGCTACTTTCCCATGCTTAGCAGTTAAAGTTGGATGTGTAGTTGGTTGGTGTAGTTCAGAGTGAAGAGTTGAAATGAGTGAGGAGAGAGAGAGAGAAGAGGAATTGCTGTGCTGTGTGCAGAGAATAAAGTCTAAGAAAATGAACACCCCCGCCTGTGTGTCGCCTTCCTCCACCGTTCACCACAAATGTTTTATGTACTCAAAACCGCCAATAGGAAAATGAGGCCTAAAATGTCCAGAATTCACCAGGCCCCAGAGAAGGAACCAAAGGGGCTAGAGGTTTGAGATTTGGACCAGAGTACCATGGGACCATGGGGAATATATGTCCAAAAGCCCGTGCATGTTGATTTTTAATCATTTTTATGTACTTAAAACTGCCAATAGGAAAATGAGGCCTAAAATGGCCAGAATTCACCAGGCTCCAGAGAAGGTTGAAGAGATTAATACAGCGGGGCAAATAAGTATTTGACACATCAGCATTTTTATCAGTAAAGGGATTTCTAAGTGGGCTGTTGACACAAAATCTCCACCAGATATTGTCATCAAGCCAAATATCAAATTCATACAAAGAAATCAGAACATTTAAGTACACAAGTTCAGTCAGAATAAAGTGAAATGACACAGGGAATAAGTATTGAACACATGAAGATAAGGTGAAAAATGGTATAGAAAGCCAGGAGAGCACCTGAAATTGGTCAGTATTGAGAGAGAACCCCTGCCCCCTATCAGTAACTGATGGCCTATAAAGGCTTCTCATTACCCAGGAGGCACACAGGAAAGACTTCATGATGGGTAAGAGCAAAGAACTCTCCCAAGATCTTCGTTACCTCATCGTTGAAAAGCATTCTGATGGGAGTGGTTATAGGCGCATTTCCAGAATGCTGAATGCTCCTGTGAGCACTGTGGGGGCATTATCGAGGAATGGAAAGAGCATCAGTTCACCATAAACCAGGTGCTCCACGTAAGATCTCTGTCCGAGGAGTCCAAAAAACAATCAGGAGAGTTCTCAAGAACCACTCGGGCAGAACTTCAGGAAGACCTTGCATTAGCAGGTAATGTTGTTTCAAAGAAAACTATAAGCAATGCACTGAACCGCCATGGTTTCCATGCACGCTTATCAGACTCCATTGCTGAACAAAAAGCATGTTGAGGATCGGTTTAAGTTTCCGAAACAGCATTTGGAGAAGCCTGTGGATTACTGGGAGACTATAGTATGGTCAAATGAAAGCAAATTTGAACTCTTTGGTGGTCATTCTACACACCATGTTTGGAGAAGAAATGGCACCGCCCACCACCCCAAGAACACCATACCAACAGTTAAGTTTGGGGTGCTGTTCAGTAAGTGGTACTGGCAGCCTTCATATTATTGAAGGCAGGATGAATGGAGAAATGTACCGGGACGTTCTGGATAAAAATCTGCTACCATCTATCAGAAAGCTGAAAATGAAGAGGATGGACATTCCAGCAAGACAATGATCCCAGACATAAGGCCAAAGAAACCATGAATTGGTTTTAAAGAAAGAAAATCAAGTTGCTTGAATGGCCCCGTCATCACCTGACCTGAATCCCAGAGAAAATCTATGGAGAGAACTGAAGATCAAAGGCCCAAGGAACCTTCAAGCTTTAAAGAGCGTTTGTGTGGAAGAATGGGCCAGAATCGCTCCTGATCAATGCAGACGACTGGTCTCTCCATTCAAGAGGGGTCTAGAAGCTGTAATCACCAACAAAGGCTTTTCTACGAAGTATTAAAGTGTGTTCAATACTTATTCCCTGTGTCATTTCACTTTATTATCACTGAACTTGTGTACTTAAATGTTCTGATTTCTTTGTAGGAATATTTGGCTTGATCTGGTGGAGATTTTGTCAATAGCCCACTTAGAAATCCCCTTACTGATAAAAATGCTGATGTGTCAAACACTTATTTCCCCTGCTGTAAACTTGCACAGCACTGTATGTACAGAAGAACTGATTCTGGTGACATTGAACATTTTTTTTTTTAAAGGTCTAATGACCTTAAACTCAGACAGGATACAGTGCACAAATAGGAGAATGTATTCCATTAAATATCAAAGTTGAAGAAAAGCTGAAAAGAAGCTGGCTTCTAAAACGGGATCCAACACCTCAAATTACTTCAGGAACACACGTTAACCATTTACAGTACTTGAACTTCCATTCTCTAACTACAGGGGACAGTCTTCTTGGAGCAACTTGGGGTTAAGGGTCTTGAAGGTAGGATTTGAACCCATGACCTCTTGGTACAGAGACAAGTATCCTACCCACAGGGTGAATGAGCGTCTAGTCATTATGCTGCCCACAGCTGGAACTAAAGGAAGTCTTTCTGCTGCTTTTATCTCTGTAACAATTGCATACAAATCATGCACTTTTCATTAAATTTAATTTTAAAGTTGTATTTTAAACTTTACTATTCCCATTTAAAGTTTACATTCTTCTATACTGATTTAATTGCCTATTTTTTTGCTTTTCACTTTCATGGTGTCATATTTCTGTAAAGATTTCAAGATTTTCAACATTCTTTATTTGTCACATGCAGTCATACAAGTACAACACGCAGTGAACTGTATCCTGAACCGCTCCTTTCTGACTGTGCAAACATTAAAACAATAAGTACATTATAAATTAAAATCTGGACATTTTCTGAAACCCAAATAAAATAAAGAAATGAGTACAAGTAAATAGAAGTATAGACATAAGTACATTTTTAAATTCTTTAAAAAATATATAAATCTAAAGTAAGTGGACATTTTAGAAACTGAATAGATGAATTACTGAATAGAATTTATGTCTGTGTTACATTCAGCGGGGTCTGTGAGTAGCAAATTCCAGCCTCACATGGCAATCTTACATTGCAGTAAACACATCTATCAATAAAACGTTATTTTGTTTTCTGTGAGCCACAAATGGCATCAACCAATTAGACTGAAACAGCCATGGGGTTGAATGTTCAGTTGTCAATTTACAACAATAAATGCCCTGAACGTTCACTCTTTATGGCAAATATTGATATGGTGTTTGATATGGTATGCTTTTAAAGCTTATCTCCTATTGATTTGTTTAGGGATATGAACATGCTCCATTAATTTTTATTCTCACTAAATGCTTTTATATCCCAGGGGAAGGGCACAGAGAGGTCTCTCTATCTTGTTCAGTCTGTTAAATTGAAGATAAATTTTATGAATTTTATGGTGCATAAATGTTTAGCTTTTGACATTTTATTTAGAATTGTTAATAATAATAAATGCCAGTAAAAATCAGTCTTTAAGCACCTAAAAGTTATAGGTATAGTATTTTGCTTTGTACCCAAAGTTGAATTACGAAAATGATGGATTAATTAGGTCCCGATAAATAAAGAAGCTATCTTGTTTAACAGCTGATTTACATTAAAGCTTGTAGGCAGTTTGTTATTTATTGTAAGGGAAACCGGTCGGTAATAAAATACAGCAGGAGAATGTTGTCAGTGGGGTAAACAGACAAAAATATGTTTATGCAGACATATACATGTTGATTGGGAGTAATGTAAACATTGCTATGGGGTGGCATCAAGTAATTTAGATCAAATTATCAGCACAGGTTAACAAGAGAGTTGCCTTTTGGTCATTTTTCTAACAATGGCCTCCTCACCGCCCCGTCAGGACTGGTTCAGCACGACAGAGATTCCCTATGGTTGTATGATTCATTTGCATAATTTTATTTAAAAAAAAATGGAACAAAAAAATACTTCTTTCAAACCACTCAGAGTGAAATAACCTACAAAATGGTGCATAACTCCACAAATACCATATTACTTTATCAGGATTAATATCTTTGCATTGGGGTTCATGCCCACACAGCAAAAAACAACAACAGCAACAACAACAAAAACAGCAAAATTTAAAAACACTTTATTAGATATTGGATATTGACTGAAATCATTCATTTAAGTCTTCGTCTTTGACCCATTACAAGTGAGCTGGGTCTCTGGGGTCGCTGAAAAGAATAAAGAATCTCTTCTCATTTTGTATTCAAACACAAATACTTGCGCTTTTGTAAATGCAACGTCAGGACACAATTGTAGATAAAAGGAATTCAAGGATTAATTCAATCAACTCAACTGTTTAGATAGAAATTAGTGCATCTGTAACAGAAAACAAGAATTTGCCTGAAAACGATATGTTGTAAATATCACTGAGATAGCACATCTAATTCTATGACACTGAACTATGACCATGGCCTCAGTGTTTGCACAACGTGGGTCAGTTTTTTATGCACATGCCATTAAGAGAGCCAGCGCTCCCCCTCTCCATCCAACCCACAAAAATATTTGTAATCAATTATTCAAAACCAGTCTGACCCACATTGTTTCTGTACGTTATTTATGCTACTTTGTCACTTTTTCACCCGACCCCGTCTGCCAGGTCCACAGTGCATCACTGCCAGCAACACAGGGAACAGTGCAGTAGTGCTGCTTATTTTCTGACAAACAATAAAACATATATCCCTTCCATTCAATTCAGCCTTTGTCAGTCGTCTGCATGCAGAACCTCAATGTGAAGGTCCTTTATTGAGTTTAAGACACTGCAAATTTCATTCGCCTCAATTTGGTTAGCCTGCAATTCATCCACATGCCTCTTATTGCGGGTGACAATAGTGTCTCTAGAGATTCAGTTCTGGAAGAACGCTTACGCGCGTTTGTTTGTGCGTGTAGCAGGGGTATGTTTGTGTGTATGTGTCAGTCATACTAGTTACAGTTTCACTTCTAAAAGCCTGGTAACATAATTTTAGACACATTTTCAGTTAAATTCAGTACAAAAATAGTAACTATGCTATAAAAGTGTGGATGATTGGTTTTTCTTGGCACTGGGATGTTCTTCAGGCCACCAGAAGTGTTTTTCTGTGGTTAATAACCCTTTTTGGCTCCATTTGGCACCAAAATTCCAACATATTAAGTGTATGACTGGCAGCAGGACACAAGCCATTGCAACCAAAAGAGCAAGTACAGGCTTAAAGCACAAGCACATTGTTGATACACACTTACAATCAGAGAGATAGGTGTACGGGGTGGATACACCTGGTGAGCTACTCTTGTGTTTCATTCCAACATGATGCACAGAAGTTTGTTTGATATGGTGCAAGTTACATGGGTCTGAGACCTTTGACCACTGTTGATATTTGTTTTAGAGTATATTGATTAAAAACTCGCTGACTTGTTTAAACTTCTTTTTAAATAAACACTTAGTTGGTAACAGTTGCATGAAATGATTCCTGGAAGCCGGATTCATTGTACTTTTGTGTTTGGAAAAAAAAAGTGCTGAATGAAGTATTTAAGAAGACACAAGCAACAGCATGTTGTACCAAAGGGACAAATTCTACAGTGTTTCCTCTTAAACAGACAAAAACCAATAAAATTAATGAGTCAAACCATTTAGTTTTGAAAAGCTTTATAATATTAAAGGCAGAGCTAAAATCTACAAAAATATGTATTTTCATAATTAATACCCAGACCTAAACGTCAAAATATGATAGAAAGCCGATCTGATTGTAAAGTATAATTGACAGATCCTTTACTGCAGTAAACAAATTATTATAGATATCATACTGATGCTTTCACTGCCCAAGAGCCTTTACAACTACTGAGATATGTGATGCAAGTCAAAAGACAATAAGCTCTGCTGGGAGAAAGTGACCTTCCTGTCATATGTGTACAGCATGAAATTCTTCCTTTGCATTTAATCCAATCACCAAGTGAAGCAGCAGGCAGTCAGTAACACAGTGCCTTGCACAGGGTACCTCAGAGGTGCTTAGCAGGTTTAGGAATTGAACCAACAATCTCCTGATCGCAGGGTGAACGCCCTAACCACTAGACTCCCAGCTGTCCCAAAGCACTTCCTCCTAATCCTTTTACATCAGCTAACCGACTCCCGCTTTGGCTGAAGTAAAGTGGCCCCTTTTACACATATACACACCACAGCGTGAAATTTTTAACCCATTGATAAGGGGCACCAAGGGAGCAGTGTGTGCGGACAGTACTTTACTCAGAGGTCCCGTTAGCAGTGTCGGGAATCGAACCCACAACCTTTTGATCATTGGGGTTAGCACTTTAACCACTAGGCCGCCAGCTTGATGAGAATCTTGATGAGCGATGGGCAAGATGAATCGCTCTCTTGGACTCCCAGAGAGAGAGGCAAAGTAATGTCTGTCCAGATTCCTAGGTATTTGTATGCCATTACTTGTGACTGTCCTCCTGGTGGTAATGTTAAAGTCAGGGCACAGCACCTTATTAACCAAACCACACAATCTTAGAGAATAACATTAGTAAAGTCTTGTTGGACTTGGCAGCTATCCATGCAAGACTGTACTCTCAAAAATATCACTTTAAGGGAACACTTTAACAGTTTGTGAACACTTTAAGTTACATGGAGGGGAACCAGTCAAAGAACCAGACCAAAGAATGAGTCAAACCCCTAATACTATTTATTCTTAATCTAGATTGCAGTTCCTCGAGAAAATGTGAATTGTCACTGTGCGGTTGGTATGGTAACTGTGGTTGTTACCAGTTGGTTGCTATGGTGTTGCTAGGTGGTTACTACGGTTTCACAGGTGAGGGTTAATGTAAAACAATGGTCAAAAAGACAGGGGTACCAATATTTCTTCACAGTCAGAAGTGTGCAAATATGTTTGATTAAAACTCTCTTTCCTTTAGCCAGATATGAACCTACAACCTACTGACACCTCAAATCTCTGATGCACTCTTACTCTACATCTGTCAACTTTGCTCTCCACATTTTTTAAAGCTAAAACAGCAATTTTCTGACGGGGCTCCGCAGCGGGGTCCCTCTCAATGTCATTCTGGGGGGTCGGGTGCTGCTGCTGACAGGATTAAACTTGACATTCAGCTCCTAGTTTGTAAGTTTCCTGCTGTAAGAATTTGAAATCTGTTTTCTACCACATCTCAAACCGTTTCCTTCATTCCATTCCATTCCTCCTCACTGTCATTGTTTTTTTATTTCACTTCTATCTCAGATAGAATTTGCCTAATATGCAGATCCTGCTCTTTTCATGCGCTCATTTTCTGGCCAGAAAATGTAAAATAAATATAAAAATCAATATAAAAACATCATTAAAAAGTAATCTTTAACACACAACAAAAGAATTGAAAAGAAAAACTGAACTTCTGAACATAAAAACAATCTTATCTGACCAGAAACCTTTATTTTGAGACGTTACATTTATTTCATTTAATTTGTCATTGAAAATAAATGTGGCGAGAGGGAGAGAGAGAGAGAGAGAGAGAGAGAGAGAGAGAG
>JBBPDB010157212.1:0-13795 GCA_037974465.1 Brachypetersius altus
TCCCAAAGGTGCTGGATGGGGTTGAGGTCAGGACTCTGTGTGGGTCAGTCAAGTTCTTCCACACTGAACTCCTCCAGAATGTCTTTACGGAGCTCGCTCTGTGCACTGGGACACAGTCATGCTGGAATAGAAAAGGTTCTTCCTCTAACTGGGCCCACAGAGTTGGAAGCATGGTGTCCACAATGTCTTGGTCTGCTGGAGCATTAAGATTGTCCTTCACTAGATGAAAGGGGCCCAAACCCTGAAAAACAGGTATGTCCCAATACTTTTGTCCATATAGTTTCTATACATGCAGGTGTATGTTATATATAGCCTACCTGCATATACATATACCTGCATTACATTTGTTTAGACATTACACAGCCATGTACTGGTCACTTCACCTTTAGATCTGACTGAAAGCACCTTTTTCAAACCAGCCAATCTGGATTTTTACATATTTCTTTATTTTTGATTCTGTGAAGTGTTCTGCTCAAATGAAGCCTCAGACTTACGTGTGTATTACCAAAGAAATTGTCCTGAAGGCAACCAGGTTAAAGCTGAACTTATAAACTGTCAGTGTGACGTGTGCGAAGGGATGATTAGGTGGATTTTTTAAAGGTTCTCCTTATCTAGGATTTACGGTAACAGTGAAACTTCACTTACAGTCAGAGGAAGGGAGGCTGTGTTCCAATTGCTGTACTCTAGACTGATACACTTACAAAATTGGGCAGCATTACTAGCTGTAGCCCGTTCTGTTACAGTATATAGAAAAGTAACATTCAGAATATATTTAATATACATTTTCCCAAGGCAGATAGGAGCAACTCTGCTGTTTGAAAGCATAAAAACTATACACAAGTGTTGTAAGGTGTCACAAACTTTCTAAATGTAAAACACACAGTACAGTACAAAACCTTCCAGTATAACATTTTCCACAGCCACTACTGAAGTGTAAGTATGTATATGCTATATGTAGATTTGTATATGGTATCAGAAGATGCTTGTATTGTACATATAGGTGTGTATTCGGTACATGTAGAAGATGTGTGTATATGTAGGTGTGTATATGGCATATATTGGTGTGTATGGTACATATAGGTGTGTATATGGTACAGGTGTGTATAGGTTATGTGTAAATGTGTATATGGTATATGTAGGTGTGTATGGTATAAATAGGCATGTAAAAAGTAAAGTGGCCCATAATAGTCACACATGAACACACCACAGCACACCATGTGAAATTCTTTCTCTGCATTTAACGCATTCACCAAGTGAAGCAGGGGGCTGCCACCAGCGAGTGCGTGCGGGGAGCAGTGTGTGGGAACAGTACCTAACTCAAGGGAGCCTCAGTGATGACACTAGTAGTCCTGGGATTCGAACACACAACATTCTGATTGCAGGAGCAGATCCCTAACCACAAGGCCCCCAGCTATGGTATATGTGGGTGGTATATAGGTGGGTCTATATACAGGTGTGTGTATGAAATATGTAGGTGTATATATGGTATGTGTAAGTGTGTAAATGGTATATGTAGGTGTGTACACGATATTTGTTAATCTGTGTACTGTTAATGGTAAACACACGCCATGGCGAACCCGTTCTAGTGTTCTAGATAGGGCGCGAGGGCTGGGATTGGAGCGCGCCCGGAGCGAGTGTTCTGACTCGGGCTGACTCTCACCATGTTTACCGTCCGGGTGTTAAAGTATCTTCTCTCCGTGGATTCAGGTGGTGATTCGATTTAGGCTGGAGGTCCGGACTGGTCCCCCGGCCCGCTGCTGTGAGTGTGGGGGGTCTCAGAACCGAGTCGTCCTCCAGGGTACCCGGAAGCTGCAGGCGTGCGCTGGTCGGGCTGGTGTTTGTTTGTTTGTTTGTTTGTTTGATTGTTTGTGTCTGAGTTTGAGGGACGCTCCGGACGGTATGGGACCCTCGTGCGCCTGCCGGGACGGGACAGTCCTGTGAATGCGGGTTCGGAGGGGATAACATGCCCGTGTTTCTGGGTTACGACACACAGACCGTCGGCACCACTCTGTCCGGAGAGGTCGGGACTGGAGGCACAGATTTGGTCCGGGAGGAGGAGGAAGGGAGCGCGGGTGCCTCGGAGGAGCCCCCCCGGGACCCCCAGAGAGATGAGAACCGGAGGAGAGAGCGTAAAGAGAGTGGAGATGAAGAAGTCTTCAGGAAGCCGTCACTCGTGGACATTTTCAGTATCAGCTCCCGAGCGTCTTCGGCCGGGGAGGAGTTCGGGGGAGACGGGGAGGAGGTTGGGGGAGACAGGGAGAGGGACCAGGAGCGGGCCGTGGGGGAGGACAGCCGACCCGGGAAGAGAGGAGAGGGCTGGGAGTCCGAGGAACATGTTTACTGCACTGTCTACTGCGTGGCCCGGGACTACAGGAGGTACTCCGAGGGTGACCTTCCCGACCGGGACCCCGAACAGGACCCGGCCTCAGAGCCCGAGCCCGATCCCGAGCCCTACACCCTGTCCGACCTCACGGACCCCGCAGTTCCCAGTTCCGAGGCGGTGCTCCAGACCTGCCGCATCTGTCTGGAAGAGCGACCCTCCAGGCCTCTGCACTGCTGCCTAAAGGCCGTGTGTGAAGAGTGTCTGAAAACTTACATCACCTCACAGGTACCACAGAAACCCTCTCTCTCTGTCTCTAACAAAATTATAATACAAATATACAATACAATCACCATCCTAACACCAACACTCTCTCTAATAATACAAATATCAATCATCATCATCATCACACCAACACTCTCTCTAATAATACAAATATCAATCATCATCATCATCATCATCATCACACCAACACTCTCTCTAATAATACAAATACAGATAACATCATCATCACAACACCACCAACCCTCGCTTTAATAGTATAAATGCAAACATAATGTGTGTGTGTATGTACATGTATCTATATACACATACGCTTAGAGGTTTATGTATATGTAATACATATTTAGCATCAGGTTTACAGTTCTTGTGCTGTGTATGGAGATTAAAAAGTAAATCTGCAGTGGGGGCTGGGAGCGAGGACTGAGATTAAATCCAATCCAATGACATTTTGTAAAATGCAAAGCAAAAAACAGTGCAATTTAACTAAAAAGTGAAAGATGCACTTTGTCAAAGAACTAGAGCAGGACAGTTAATCATGTATCTCAAAATTGCAATTTTCAGATGGCAAAAGGTGCAGTTTTAATTACAGCCTGTTGTTCTGACTGAATTCAACCTAAAACCTGAAGCTAGTGAAATGTGTGTAGAGGAGTTGAACAAGTCAGACCAAACTAATCACCCCTGTTCTGTCTGACGGTCAGCCTCCAGGCCCTCAGCTGGAAAACCTGATTGTGCTGATCTGCCTGGGTAAAACTGCAGACCTGGAGCTTCATTTAGAGAAAAAAATGACTCACTATTGCTATACTGATTACCATATTTTACCCAAAAGTGTGAAGAATCACTAAAGAAGGTCGTGGGTTTGAACCCCAGGACTGCTAGTGGCACCACTGAGGTACCCTTGAGTAAGGCATCCATCCCCCCACACTGCTCCCCGGGTGCTGAATTCCTGGCTGCCTGCTGCTTCACTTGTTAAATGGGTTAAACGGGTTTCACACTGATCACACTGTGTGCTGTTGTGTGTTCACATATGAGAAATGGTCACTTCACTTCACTAAAGATTTTCTGTCAATGGAAGATTTTTTTCCTGGAAGCATTTTTGTGGAGATTCTTTCAGCTTTAAAATTCTGAACGAACTGGTTGCAGAAATGGTTTTCTTGAGAACTGCCCACTGAAAGTTCTTTTAGAAAGTCAGGAGTGATTCTTCGGTGACAGTCCTGGAGGGCTGGTGTCCACCATATCGGTAAATTCCCAGATTTAGTGAGTGGGAACCACCAAACTTTACTGGACGCCAGTGGAACAGAGTATACCTGAGACATTATGGCACTAAATAACAATAGTAATACTAATGTAGAGCCTGTTTCTATTGTGGGAAGCAGCAGTGAGGATGATATGTAGCCTTGTTTGAGCTCATAGCTACAGAAAGGTGAGCAGGAAACTGATTATTTGTACTATACTATTCAGAAATACGAAAGTATGCAAAATGCTATTCAGACGAGCCATGTATGCGTTTAAGTGCTCTGTGGCCACATGCTCCCCATGTGCTTTGCTTTCTAAGTGCATGGACAGGTCGCTTCCACATTTCTGTGGAAAATGCATCAGTGCATCTCATGACAAAAGGCTGCTTCAGAAGTATTACTCATTTACTTTATGGTGTTTTTAATGGAGCCCTGTACTCAGTCATTGGCTGTTTAGGGAAGTGATGTGTTTCCTGCCCACTGTTTTGACCCGCCTGCTGTACCATCAGAGAGACAGTTGCGGGGAAGTACTGCCTTTCTAATAAAGCAAATCAGATCTGTAATCTATAATCATTATAGTTTGTGTGGAAAATCACTGAATATATATATATATATATATTTACATTTATAGTATTTAGTAGATGCTTTTATCCAAAGCGACTTCCATATTCTAACTGCAGGGGACAGTTTCACTGGAACAACTTAGGGTTAAGGGTCTTGCTCAGGGACCCAGTGGTGGTGTGCTGAAAGTAGGATTTGGAGCCATGACCTCTTGGTCTGGAGGCAAGTCTCCTAACCACTGAGTTGGTTTACTTTCATCCATATTATATAAACAAAAGTAATGGGACACCTGACCATCAACGGGGATAACACTTTAATAACACTGCATTCAGAGACATAGATTTCATATGGAGTTGGTCCCCTTTGCAGAACTTGTTTTTCTGTAATTAACTAGATTCAACCTGAACACACTGCAGTGGCAAATAGCATTGGTTTTATATTATATATATATATATATAGTGTGTGTGTGTGTGTGTGTGTGTGTGTGTGTAAATATATTTTGGACTGATGAATGATTACTAGTCTGACAGTATAAGAATAAATGTTAAATGTCTAAATACAGAAGTGATTTATTTAGCAAAAATTAGTTGTAGCTAAATCACATTTGAACATTATTGCATATAAAATGTTAAATACATAAAATTTTTCCAGTGAATAGAAAAGTATTCCTCCCTGGGGCTGTTTCCCTGGCGAGTGTGGGCAGGGTCGGGGGCGGAGGCTGGAAGTTGTGCAGTGCTGTAATTGAATGCTTAATCACAATGCTCGGCCTCTCCAGGCCGTAATTACATTAGGCTGCTGTTGGGCTGATGGCCTGTGTGAGCTCTGCAGGCCACACACAAACCAGTTGTCCTTGCAGAGGGATCTTGTTGTCCTAATCAAGTAACGCTGGCTCGGCTGTTGCTGCCTGCCTCTCAAATATGATTTTCACTCATGTATGATCTTCCAGGGGTCAGGGAGAGGCTGATGAGATAATGATATCCTTCTCTTTTTATTTTTGACGTTTAATGGCTTTCCTGTTGATTGTTAATCTGAGATTTGGTCAGAAAGATAAATGCATTCTGTGTATTTGTTTCAGTAACTGCATCATATGGTCGCTTTTACATAGCGCCCTTTGCTTGTGCTGTTTGTTAAAATATAAAATGTAAGTGTTATTACACATTATGCATCTTAGAGAGCCAGCAAATGAAGGCATGTATGATAAGCATCAAGGAAAATCTTTGTGGCTTTTCCAAAATCAGGAAAGACATGTAGTCAATCAGGAAAGATGTCTTTGGTGTATAAAGCTTTGCACTGGAGGTACAAGGGTAATGCGCACATTTTCTAAAAAGTTTGTGGACACCTGATTATGACCTCAATATGAGCTTGTTGGACATCCCATTCCAGAACTGTGGATATTAATATTGAGCTAGAACTGAGGCATCTAGTCTGAAACCAAAACAGCCCCAGACCATTATACCTCCGCTACCAAACTGTATTGGTGCCACTACGAGTAATGCAGCCAATGTCAGGAAAAGCAAGTTTCAAGTTTTATTGTCATGTTCAGATAACAATGTAGCATCATTACCGTAATGAAATACTGAGGCTCGTGTTCCCCCAACTTTACATAAATATATAGAAAGTATACAGATAAAAAATAAAAATCAAAAGTTTTAAGAATTAAATATATCTATGAGAATATAATCTATATGTAAGATTTAGAAAATAGGTACAATATTAAGAAAATAATATTTTAAAGAATGTTTAGTATTTACAAGTACAGAAAAGGTTTAATATTTGCAGTATTAATAGAATGTGGAGTGCAAAATGATGCAGTCAGGGTTTAAAGTGACATTGATGGAGAAGAACATTGGAGAAGCTGCATTCTTTGTTAACCAGCGGCCGCTTTCGCAGAATCATATCACATTTTAAGGCTCTCCTAAACACTCCCATTTCACAATAATGGCATTTACAGGTGACCGGAGCAGGTCTAACAGAGCAGAAATTTCACAAGCTTCCTTGCTGCATGCTATGAAGGAGCCACATATAAAGTTACTGAGCTCTTGCATTGTATTGCCATGGAAATGTGCTTGATTTCATACACCTGGTATCAGTGGGTATGGCTGAAACACCTTAACTCAGTAACCAAGATGGGTTTCCACATAATTTTGAAAATTATATGTAACAAGTAATGGAGGCTGTCAGCATTGGTCATACTTGGGTGTGTGTGTGTGTGTCTGTGTGTGTGTGTGTGTGTGTATTACCCACTTGGGTGCTTTGGGTTAGTGATTAATTTACGATTGAAATGATTAGTAGGTTTTTATACAGATGGCATCATGGGAAGCAGCTGACTGAAGTAGCACCGCTGTGGTAAGAGGGACCAGAGGGTTTATAACCCAAGGCAAAATGATGCCGTTACTTACTTATATACCAGTATATACAGTAATCCCCCCCACTTTAACGTGGATCAGCAATCGCGGTTTCAGTCCATTGGAGGACGAGGGGGCGTGCTGCACGAGGCCTGGTCGTCACAGTCAGCTATACTCCAGAGACGGGAGGTTTAAAAGTAGCCAATCCGAGAGTGTTCTTTATTTCTCCTTGCTGCTAATTGGCTGTTGCCCTGTGACGCCCTGGTCCAGAATTTCCCCCGTGGAGCATTCTCGTCTTGAGTGTTCTCGTGTTTTTCGTTTTGTTCTTCTTAAAGCCTGTATTTTTATTGCTGTAAATTAAATGAATGTATTACTGTATTTACCAGCTTATACTAAAGAAAAGGCGCTGCATGAATTACAGTCCAGTCTATACAGGAGTAACATCGCTATTTACATTCTAGCACTGCGGGAGTTCAGTGTAAACTGTACAGTATGGATACGGGTTTACTTTTACATTTTAAAATAAAATTAAAGTGTCTTGGGATAATATTTGGAGGCATATTTAGGGTTTACACTATAAAAATAGGCATATTTAGGCATTTTTTAAATCCTATCACAACAGTGTGTTTTTCACTATACGCCAGAGATGTTCACAAGTCATTTTTACCGAGTCCAAGTCACGTCTCAAGTTTTTGAGTGGCAATGTTTACAAATGGTGACTCTAAATGTGGGATTATTGGACGCACCCGTGATTACAACTGGCAGTTACTTAGGGGGCGGGACTGCGTGCTGTGAAATGCCCTCATCAACATGGAGGATTTGCCGTGAGTGAAAGTGATCATTAGGTCATACGTGAACACACCACTGCATTTAGTGTGTACAGCACGAAATTCAACCTCTGCATTTAACCCATTCACCAAGTGAAGCAGGGGGCAGCCATGAATGCGGCGCCCGGGGAGCAGTGTGTGGGACGGTACCTTGCTCAGGGTACCTCAGTTGTGTCTAGTGGTCTTGACACAACTGAGGTATCGAACCTGAATCGAACCTGGACTTTCTGACCACAGGGCGAATGCACTAACCACTAGGCCACCAGCTGCCCCAAATGATCTTAAATCTAAATGTTAAATATGAAAAATTTATCTCTCACTCTAAATGTGAAACTTCACTGTTAGATAGGACTCGGTGACCCCTTTCCAACGACCGCTCGAAAAACGTTATTAGCTGAAAATCATTTACCTCGGACAAAAGTAATGGGACACCGGGGCGGGGTGAACGGTTTGTGGGTCGTTGGAAAGAGTGCGAGATATAAATAAATAATTCCATGAAATGAACATTGTTTACAGCCACAATCACAGCACCTGAGTCCGAGTCAAGTCTCGAGTCGTTGAGGGAAGTCTAAAGACAAGTCAAGTCTTTGTGCGACTTAATTGCGACTCAAGTCCCCATCTCTGCTATACGCTCGCTCACTTGATTGACTGTGCACAGTGATGGATTCAGCTCAGTAAACTAAGATTAGTTCGTGTTTACACTGTTTGTACGTGACATAGGCTACATGCTCTTATTTGTGGTTAGAATCAACATTGACTCTCCCAGTTTTTTATAGTCATGTTTTGTAGAGTGATGTCTTAAACGATAGTTCCCTTAAAGAGGCAACTGGATGCAGAATGCCCCCCCCACAGTACAACACAGCCACCAGACCCTCTTGTTGATTTTTAAAAAAGACATTTTTTTAAAAAGACACAGAACAGTTTATATGTACACGCATAAAACACATTGTCACTTCAGCTTTAGTATAAGTTCCATTCCATTACTACTGTACTACTAATAAAAAATACTGCAGTTACTGCTAATGCTGTAATTAGCAGTGGACTGAGGCCTTTCCCCTTTTTGGTGGGTCAAAAGTGATGGTTTAGTTACTTTTTTGTTTCAGTGCCAAGAACGACGAGTTTATTATTAGTAGTATTAATATTATTTAGTCCTCATTCTTTAGTCCTGACTGGGTCTCTTTCTTTGTATCTGACCGGGTGCAGCTGCCTCCCATCCACACGAGCTGTATAAACATGTAGAGATGATGCTGGAGATCTGTGGTTAGATAAAAGGGGAAAGAGAGGAGGAAGTGTGTTAATGTTTACACTCTGGCAGGACACAGTAGTGACGAAGCTTTGTTTATAATTATTGCTCACAGTAAGTCACACTGTCTTAAACCGCATCCTCAAGTGTCTCCAACAGTAATGAAGAACTGGATGGGGATTGTTTCTTCATGTCATTGTACGTTAATACAACATGGTTTATATCATTTTGGACTATTTCTATTGGTTTGATTATCAGGAAATTCTGAAACACAACAAACAGCAGCTGGTAAAAAATGGCAGTGCTTTGTTTGGCTTACTTTTATGCATAAATTAAATATAATGCATTGCTTTAATGAAAGCTGCTGTAAAGTCGGAGATGCGAGGTTTGTTATGATGGCGATGATGCGCTTTAGATAGAAGAAGGAAAAAGTGGAACACACTGATTATCATTTACGTTTTATTGAGATGAAACTGCGTGAAGAAGAAAGACTGACCTTTCATCCCTTTCTGCAATATTCTGTTGTCTTGAGAGCATGTTGTGTTATTTGTGCGAAAGGTTGTTTCTAAAATAATGTCCTTCAGAGCGGCGCGTCATCACTGGCTCACAAAAACCTCACACCAGATCAAGTGTCTGGGAACAACTGGTTCTACCGGTTCCTTCATACATAGTCGTTTTGTTTGTGTGTGTGTGTGTGTTTGAATGACTGACTGTGTAAGTGTTTTTGTGCATGTGTTTGTTTGTGTCTTTGTGATTAAGGTCATGTGAGTGACTGTGTGTGTGTTTGAGTGACTGACTGTGTATATTTGAGTTTGAGTGACTGCGTTTGTGTGTTTGTGTGTTGGTTTGTCTGTGTGTTTCAGTGCAGACTGTGACTGTAAGTATGAGAATGAATGAGTAACTGTGCGTGTGACTAGTGGGTGGATGGATGTGTGTGTATGAAAGTGAAGTGAAAGTGACAATCTGGTCATACGTGAACACACCACAGCACACAGTGTGAACAGTACGAAATTCTTCCTCTGCATTTAACCCGCAGGGGGCAGCCATGAACACGGCGCCCGGGGAGCAGTGTGTGGGGACGGTACCTTGCTCAGGGTACCTCAGAGGTACCTAGTAGTCTTGGGAATCGAACCCGGACTTTCTGATCACAGGGCGAATGCCTTAACCACTAGGCCACCAGCTGCCCCCCATTTGACAAGGAGTTTAAGGACACGTGTGAGGATCCGCTGCTTCTTGCGGTGTGATCTCACCTGGGAAATCATCGGGGTTAGGGTTCTTGTTGCACCAGTCAGTGTTGCAGCACATGGGGTAGATACCCGTGTCATCCTTGGTGGAGGGTGCGCAGACGAAGGGGCGGTCGCGGGGGAAGAGCTCGTTTTCCCTGAGACACCAGCTCTGCCGCGTGGTCTCTTTTGCAGACTTGGTGATGGACACGTAGCACAAGCCGTCCGTGATGCATGTGGAGTTGGGGCAGCGGTGACAGTAACACTGTAAGGCTGCAAGAGAGCAGATGACAAGGAAGCCAGTTAATAGTCTTACAACCTCAAGACAGACTGTGTCAGGGACAGGGGTCAAAAGCAAAACGCATTTTTTGTTCATTAGGCCTGAATTTCTCAGCTAAAGATAAACATTGCAGGCAAAGTTTTGAAAGCCAGTCCAATTATAAAAGAGTTTCATTAGAACGGACGTGCACAGACAGCACATTGGAAAACACAGACACACCGTTTTAGCCAGCTAAGAAAATGATATGTAAAAATTTTACTATCTGGGTAATAAGCAGAGCTGGAAATATGATATTTATTGCAGTGACTTGTCACAATGTGTGTTTTTCTGTGCACATCAAGAATTGAGCATGAAGCACAAACAACTGCATGTTTACTGTCAATAGAGCCCAATTAGTTTAACAGAATTTAATGCGGTTCAGTTTGTGGAACAAATGGAAGAAAATATACTGGTTTTCCTCATAGTTTTTCTGAACACTAATATTATAAATGAATACAATCCGCACTAATCAAACACTGATTTCATGCATGTCTTTTTTTCTATTTATGCATTTCTAATCCTCTCCCAGAGAAAGCCCAGTATTTGTGGTTATCTTTGCAGCTACGATTGTCAGTGCATCACTGAGTTAAATCAAGGGTGCATCCGATTGAATTTTACAAATCCTTGTGATGGCTATGGGTTCTGAGCACAAAATCTAATCAGTTCATTAGATATCAGTTCCCTCAATGGTGCGCCTCTTCCAGTCTGTACGCCTTCATAACTACAAGAAGTCCACCCCAAAAGCAATAGTAGTGGGTAGGATACTTGCCTCCAGACCAAGAGGTCATGGGTTCTAATCCTACCTTCAGCACACCACCACTGGGTCCCTGAGCAAGACCCTTAACCCCAAGTTGCACCCTGGGAGAGATTGCCCCCTGTAGGTAGAGAATGGAAGTCGCTTTGGATAAAAGCGTCTGATAAATGCCATAAATGTAAATGTAAATTATGGGCATAGAGAGTTCTAGTAAAGTGGGGGTGGGAGGAAGTCAGTGTCTCAGGGTTCTCTCATGTCTGTGAGACTTTCTTGCAAAGCTACCTTAGTCTTGCCCTGCTCCATTCACAATTACATGTGTATACCCTGTCAATTTAAAACAGTTTTTTATTTGTCTTCCAGCCCCTCTGTCTGTCTTCACATACGTCTAGGTTGGTTGACCACCATCTGGACTCTGGGTCACTACCCCATCCCAGAACGGTCATTGCTGGAGTGTCCTGACCTGGTTTGGCTGCTATGGACTGCCCATGTGTTCCTACTCCCCCATCCGAGGGCAATTGGTGCTTAAAACCCTGTTGTGTTCCTACAACTGTGGACTGGAGACTCTCAAAGTACTGCTCACACACTGGTTCCAACAAAAACTACTATACTACACTATTCGATTAGCCATAGGCTGCCAGTCATTCAGCAGTGATCAGGTCTGTACACAAGAGCTTCTTATTTTGTTATCTCCTTTCACTCCTTTCATTCTCCCTCACTTGACCAGAAGAGGATTCTTTCGTTCTTCCCAAGATTTTCTCCTCCAGGCTATAAGAGTTATCTTAGCGTGAACATTAGGGACTCAGACAGAAATATATATGAATAAAATTAAGTTGAATTGAATAGGACTGGAAACCAGTGTCTGGCAGTTGGACTTCACCTCAGTGTCAGTGTCTCACTGACTGATGAATATAGCCTGTGGGGTGTTAAAATGAAGAGGGGGGCTGAGCTTTTTGACACATTCCTTTCCTGCAATTTGAGAACTTAACATAGAAAAAGGGTCTGCCACACCTTTTAGTCTTCTAGGTTTGAATAAAAACTCTAAGGGAGAGAATTCAAAGAGGCACTCAGCATTTGACTTGGTACACTGTTGAATATGATTCAGCGCTAATGACTTAAAACTACAGGAGCTAAACAGCAGTTAAATTCTTTGTGGATTTCAACCTATTTTTAAATGGTCTTTTTCCTAACTTTCTGTTTGAGTGTAGACTGTTAAGTCTTTTTTCTTTCTTTCTTTCTTTCTTTTTTTCTGTCTATCTTTTATTCTTTATTTCTTTTTTATGTTCTTTCTTTCTTTTTTTCTTTCTATCTTTTATTCTTTTTTATGTTCTTTCTTTCTTTCTTTCTTTCTTTCTTTCTTTCTTTCTTTCCTTAGATATTTAGAAATGAGCCCTTTGCTCAGAAATTTTGTTTTATTCTTAGACATTCTTGCTTTATTATAAATGTACCAGACAAAGATGTAAATGTGAATTTCTTTCTCCTCACACAAACCACCATTCCTTGAAATGTCATTTTTTGAAAAGAATTCCTTGTCTGTTGTCCTCACCTTGTCGTCCGTTGTCAAAAACCCATGTTAAATACTGTTCTCATAACGAAATCCTACTAAAAAGTAAAATGTAAATGAAAGCAGCTAAAGAAAAATTTTAAAAGTATGATAGAGATTATACAGTATGTTCCTTCTTCAGAATGTGTGTTTACTGTGTGTTTAAAGGACCTGAAGTGAAAATATGGGTCTTTATAGCTACACACAGGTCTGAAATGAATGTGTCTAAAATGACAGTGCCTTTTGTTTTGCGGTCAGTTCCATCAGTTCAGGAGAGAAATTCAATTCATAAAGTGTTTGTGTCTTGTGAGGATTGTTTGTTTTTGTGAAAACAGCATATTAACAAAACACCAAAGGCTTTCAGTATCATGGATAGAATGCACTAATACAGTGGTTTCTCAACCCTGGTCCTGGAAGCCCCCAGGCTCTGCACATTTTAGCGTTTTTCTTCTCCTAGCATGTCTGCAATTAACAAGCCTTTTCTGAAAGGCTGAAAATGGGAGCATTATAGCAGGGAAATATTTACACCAAAGAATGATTATTAAAGTTTTTAAGTGTTAATTCTTTTAAAAATAAAAAAAAGAATGACAACTGATATAAATATGTATAATGCAAGACCAAATTATTCTCTAAGTGGTATAAATCAAAATATAGCATTGATCATTTTGTACATTCCAATGAAGATGGTCTTTATTTCTGAAAAACTAAACAAAACATAAAAACATTAACCTAGCAAGTGATACCAAATGCTTGGATGGTAATATACGTGTTCATAACGGAAAGTAAAGTGTGTCATTTGGCAGACACTCTTATCCAAAGCAACTCACAATCATTAGTTCCAGGGACAGTTCCCCTGGAGCAACTGAGGGTTAAGTGTCTTGCTCAAGGAAAACAACGGTAGAAAGTGGGCATTTGAACCTGTGACTGTCACCGGGATCACAGGCAAGTGTTTTATCTGCTAGACTACTACCAGTAACCGTACAGAGGTATGAATTGTTGTCATTATATATATATTAGTGCTGGGCCGTTATCGCCGTTAACGTGCTGCGTCAATGTGAGACTCTTATCGCGAGATAAAAAAATATCGCCGTTAATCTATTCACAAAGTTGGGTTGGGAGCTGGGTCTATACTACGCAAGCTATGATGAC